>JAULJZ010030334.1:0-15144 GCA_032270985.1 Heliamphora pulchella | reverse complement strand
AAGATATATTTTACCATAATTATAGCCTAATTGTACAGATTATTCTTTCCTTTTTGGTAGGTTAGATTGATACTAATTGCTGATTTTCATCCTTACTTTTAGGATGTATTTTGGCAACCTTTTTGTATACATCCATACGATGGAACCTCAAAGAGAGGATATTGAAAAGAAGAGGAAAATATTGACACATATTTTTAATGCAAGAAATAGCATGACACAACATCTTATATAAGTAGGTTCGTGAGTTACTTTTTCTAAGGAGCATTTTTTACGTTAAGGTTTAGGGTTTTAAGCATAACCTTAAACCTTTTGTTCAACTTCTCCTTTCTCTTTTTCTTATTCGTCATCTATATAACCTTAGCTCCTTAGATTACAATTCAACTTGGTAAGATAGCTATCCAATCTGACCCTAGAAGGTCATTATGTGAATATGGGAATGGATGCTGAGGTGAGGCGTGCACACTTCCGGGCTCGTCTACTCTTAATAATTATCATATTTTTTTAAAAATTATTTGCAACCATTTTATGTAAATTTTCCAATTTCACATTATTTTTGGATTGGGAGACTAGTTTTCACCGATCTATTGATTGGTGGATTTTTTGAGGCTTTCAATTGTTGGAATACAACCCTCGGTTTCTGAATTATTGTAAGGAATCCAGTATTTGAGTTGTTTGATTATTGGATTCCCCAACATTTTTTGGCCATTCAAATAGTCGACAGTGAATTCGGCTTTTTTTAACAGTGAGTTTGACTCTCTGTTTTGGATTTATGTTTTGCAAACTATTTCAATTAGGTTCCTAGGTTGACTTTGATCTTAGTTTCGGATATTGTCCTTCTCTTCCATTACTTATGGTGAGAAGATTTCTCCTCTATTGGATTTATTTTTGGAATGGGTACTTCTTTCCTCTTCACTATGGCTGAAAGCAAAATACCACTATTTAAAGATGATGACTTCCTAAGATCAATTACTTGATAGCAAACTACCACTATTTTTCTTGGACACATGTGAAGGTGTTTTTTTTTTGCATAGAAGATGTTGATTGAAATTTAAAATAGATTCTCCCCCTGAACAAGGCGATCGTAAATTTTTCGACAGTGAACAAAAGGGTTGTATGGTTATAGGCCAGTTATAAAATAATTTCGAACTTAATAATGCTACAATCTAGGGACTTGTGATACATCTAAGAACATATGGGATTCTCTTGCTGAGTCTTTTTTTCACAACTGATACTTAGACAACTTTTTTACCCTAGCTAATCAATATTAGTAAACCCAATTATGACTTAATCCTTGTTTAGAGTCTTGATGAGTGTGGCTAATAAGATTGGGATATAATGAGGTATTTTTTTCTTTTTTCTCTAAAGGGCAAGTGGCGAAGAGAGCTATATTACATGGACTCTTCTAAACGTATATAGCATCCAGGTCGAACACTGAACACATGGAAAAGAGTATGCGATATGTGTTCAACATTTTTAGTTGGATATTCACCTAAAAGGCTAAAAAGCATATTTGGTAATTCGAGTTTACTATAAAATTGCACGCTAACTCTCAGATTATGCATAAAATACTCGCTAGAAACTTAAAAACACTATTTAACATGGAAAATAAAAGATATATATTAAAAAATATACGAATATTTTACCGTGTTCTAGTTTTCTTGAGATGAGAACTATACAAATCCGATACTTAAACATATACACTCACTCGACACTCCTACCTGAGTCCATGTTGCGTAGAAAGAGAGAAACAATCATTTATTAGGTGGGATATAGTTTCACTTCCTAAGGGCAAAAGGGGCTTTGTTTGGGCCACATTATGGGAAGTACATTGTATTACTTGAAGTAAATGGTTGTGGAGGCTCCCCATGAAAGCAATTCCATATAGCATACAGTTACAAAGAGTAAATAAGGTTAAATAAAAATGGATAGGATTTTCATGTGGTTGATTAGGAGAATTGCTCTCCATGGATTTAAGAAAGTGTCTACTTTCAACATTCTAAAAATATTGTCAATCAAAAAAAATATTTAAAAATGTCCACTTGACCCAAAATTATGAGTGATGACCAAATAACAATATATTAGAGATAAGGCTTTGCCATAACGATAACTCCCACAACCGTGATAATTGGCATCACTAACCAAAACATCTTTTTTTTTTTTTTCCCAATAGGGGTGTCTATTTTTGTAGGTGTGTTCTTTACTTAGTATCTTCATGCAATCCATTCCCTTTGAACAAATATTTGATTATTTTTGGACTTTTGTGTATATAAGTATGACTTTCTCTAACCATCTGCTTTCTCATTGGCCCCTACCAAACTGAGGATTTGAGTTTTTTTGGAATGTCTCCATTTGGCCCTCCCTTTCACTTTTGTTATTGTTTTTTCTTTTTTTTTTTATATGAAAGATTAAAAAATTGTGTGCTAATTGTTCATTTTTTACATATTTGGCCTCAAACATTGTCATGGACATGTAAGAGAGCTTACAAAAAGTAACAAAAGAAAATTTATTTCTTCTACTGGATAAATTCTTTTACTGAAGTAATGCTATAAGTTTATTTGTTAAAGTAATAGTTTAGTTTCTCCTCTAAAACATTGTTTGCGTAAATGTTAATGTGGAGTAGCACGATTTCTAGAATGGGGTGGGGACATTATGCCAAATGCATTAACTGCTATGGAACAATTTTTAAGAATCCACATGATACATCCGTGTTTTAGGATTTCTTGCTCAAATATTACTTTCGATTCTTTGAAAACAATGTCTTCAACAACTAAAACTATCGAGAACCAAGTGAAAAATGCACCTTCAAAAAAGCTTGAGATTTTCTTTCAACGTATGCTTTTAGGAGGCTTGACCATGTTTTTTTTTTCCAATAATGTCTTCATATATGTTATTTCAGATTTCCAGTCAAGGAGCTATAATAAGGTTTTTCCCTTTTAATTTGTCAAAATTTGTTGCTGTAATAGGTATATTGTTTTTGTTTTTGTCAACAAAAGTTCTCATTCTTTTTTAATCATAAAATCTACAAGTTTCTTTTTTAATTTCTGTTACTAGAAATTACTTTTTGTTTGAAATGTGATGCTTATAATATATAAATTATTGGTAATGCTTGCCACAATATACCAGCTTAAGTATGTTTGCTTTAGCAGATAGATTGTTGAATTATTGACAAACTACAGCTTGAGAGTAACAATTAGGTTATCATTGTTACAAATGGTGAGCAAAATACAAATTTATGGATTTGAGGACCTTGCTGGTGACTGCATTCAAGTAAAAATGACGAGAGGATCATTCAAGTTTTGGAATTTGAGGACCTTAGATACAAATTCTCAACTCGAGAGAAATAGCCAAGTTGGTTTTTGGCAAGCCACCATTTTTGCAATCATCTAAACATAACTTCCACATAAATGAATCCATTTTAGTGTTGATTTTAAATTCTATGTCGTTCATTTCTTAGATGTTCATTACATTTATACTTATTAATCCTTGATTTTTGTGAAAATAGAAAATTGCTATTTGCTCTCAAGTTTGTTTGTTCTTAGTATGAACACACATGAAAATCCTTTTTGGACAAACTTGTGTGGATTCATAAAATTTTGTTGTGAAGAGTAGTTTTGATTAGAACATGGAAGAAGTGCATTGCTGCAATTGGGAGGTGTTGATTCTCTTTCATTTTTCATGCCTATTTTTTCTATGGATCTCTCTTCCTCTGTCTCATTCTTCGTTGAAGCTATTCTTTTCTGTAGATTTATATATTGTTCATGAGATTTAATTAGATTTCGAGTTCCATTGAGCTTACATTATCAAGTGAGTCTAATTTTGTTTCTATTTTTTCCTTCCTTTTGGGTGGTGTAGGATGAATTCTAATTGTATTACGTTAATTGTGTCAGAAGCATTGTTATATGGATGGTTATTGTGTCATAAACTTTCTTTAATAAATGATCATGTATTTGTTCTTTGATACATTTAGTTGAGGTCAACATGTCGACATAATTTACGATCAATTTTTAGTCATCTTATGGAATGCAGAATCTGTGCAAATGGTCAACTCTACATAATTTAAATTTTATTCTGCCTTTGTATGTTCTAATAAATCACCTAAACATTACTCCCAATTTTTCAACACAAACCAAGCCTTCTCCGGATTCCAAAAATGGATTGGACATCAATACCGAAATGTCATTTTAACTTTTAATCAAAATATCAGCTAACATGCATGCTAATTTGGCTACTTTCTTAGGCTGCATATCCTAGACCATTTTTTCTGAATCTGTAATAAACTAGAAGCATTTTCTAAAAAAAAAACTGGTTCCTACTTTTCTCTTCTTTATAAGGTAAGAGGAGGTCATTTTAAATTGGAGAACACAACACCAAAAGAAAAAGAGCTGAAAAAGAGGCTGAAAAAATACCATGCAGATTTCAAGTTGGCCAGTAACAAGGTGGTCATTTTAATTTGTTTCAAATTGTATTAGTTAAATTTGAGTTAAATTGTTTTAATAGAGTTCATCTTCACATACCTGGTCGGAATTTTGAGTGTTTGGTCCCACAAGTGTTTATTTTGTGTTTGGTCATTGATCAGAAATGAGGGAAAGTTTTGTTATTTTTTTATTGTGCGTTTGTCACTGATCCATATAAGATATGATGGATTGTGTTGTTTATTTTCTTGAAGGCACTGAAATTCGATAACTCGCTATACACGTGTCATTTTGTCATAGATATCTCTGCTTATGCTAAATACAGTAACATTCTTATGCGTGAAATTTTAAATTGCTAGAGAATTGTTGTCATTTTTAATTGATTAATTACAATTGACTTCTATAAGCGTGTGGTACCAAAAAAAATTATTGGAAGTACTTTCAGGCATGGGTCATTCCCTTCAAAAAAAAAATAAGTTGTGAACTTACCTACTATGTCAAAGTTGACAGGAAACATGCTTAGAATGCTGATTTAGTTCATTAAAGATATCATAATTACTCTCATTATCGTTATTGCAAATGAGCAGATTTACATACAACTACAGAGTGACGATTGATATATATATATGTATATATATATATATATATATATATATGAAATACATAATGAAAAATCTGAACAAAGGTGTTAATGAATGCCACTAGCATGTTGTTAGATAACAAGTGATGGTAATCCATAACAAAAACCTCAATAAATAAATAAATATAAAAAATACCATTGAAAGCAATACCATAACAATTAGCAATGTGTTCCTTACCGATCGATGAGATCTTGTGCTTCATAGCTCATTTCTTCAGGCACCCGGGGCCAGGGGATATTTCTGTTGAGAATATTATCAAATATTCTCTAGAAAAATTAAAAAAAAAAAAAAAAAAAGAAGAAGAAGAAGAAGAAATCCATATAAGAGAACTCAATGAAGCTAAAATGAACACCAACAGACATGTTTAGCACAAAGACTTCAGAATGAAATATCAAAATATATGGCCCTGTATGAAAGAATTGTCCCAGAATAAATAGGAAATACCCAATTATTATTTACCACTGGAGTAATTTTCAATCATAGTATGAGGTATATAGTTACTGAAAGCTTCATAGCATTGGTTTCATGGATTGATTAGAACTTAAAACAAAAAATGCCTTGCACAACTATCCAGGTCGACATTTTATTTGTTTATTATTAGTTTGTAGTCAGTTAACTCAGTTCCCTGAAGTTGGTGACACCAACGCTATGTAATGGCCTTCACAATTCTGGTAATGGATAATATAATCATTGATCCCAAATGCTTCTAGGCAACAAAACCATTGGCAAAATTTTAAAATAATTTCATCTATCACTTAGGCCTTGTTCAGTAACGTTTACAGTTTTCTATTTTTCGTTTACAATAAACAAAAAAAAATAGGTTGTTGCTTATTTTTATAAAAAAAACAAAACTAAAAACATGTTTGTCAAATAAATATTTGAAAAGTGGTAGTCGGAGGCAGTAGCCGTATGTGGTGGCTAAAAGTGGTGGTCGGAGTTGATGCTTGTATGTGGTGGCCAATTATGGTGATCAAAAGTGGTAGCCAAATGTAATGGTCGGAGATAATAACTGAAGGCAGTAGCCGAAGGGAGTAGTTAGAGGAGGTGGTCAGAGGTGGTGGTGGAGGGGGTGGTCGGAGGTAGTATACGAAAATAGTGGTCGAAAGTGGTGAAAAAAAAAAAGAGAATGAAAATATATTTACAAAACACATGAAAACACATTTTTTTGTTTACAAAAATTTAGTAAAATTTAAAAACTATTTACATTTTTTCGAAAATAAAAATAATTATCACATGCTTTTGTTTCCAGTTTACAAAAAATCTAAAAAAATAAAAAACAGTAAATATAAACATTACCAAATGGGGCCTTACTACTAGGCAATTATTTTGCCCTTCCCTAGTTCACTTATAAGGATAAATCAAAAGGCAAAAGAAAATAGCTTTCGTCTATCACCATTAAAACCACAATAGTACTTGCTAATTATTTTCCCCTTCCTAGTTTACTTATAAGGATAAATCAAAAGGCAAAAGAAAAGAGCTAGTATGTTATACAACTTTTAGTGGAACTGAATAAATTTATAGGATACAAGAAGGAATTCATCCTCGCAAAACCTAAACTCCATTTGCTCACCAAAAGATGTTAGTCGAAAGAGAAGAATGAGAAGCCTTACCCAACTGGATAGGCACACTTTATTTATAATAAAAGTAGAAAACACCATTACAACCATACGCATGCACACACCAACTAAAATAAACATAATAATAATAATAGGATAACACTAACACCCCTCTCAAGCTGGAGCATATATATCAACCATGCTCAACTTGTTACACAGATATGAGACACGCGGACCCGGTAATACTTTGGTGAAAACGTCTGCCACCTGTTCCCCTGTAGGAATAGACCCAAATGTGACGACTCCTTTCTGATATTCCTCACAAATAAAATAACAGTCAACCTCAATATGCTTCGTCCTCTCATAGAATATTGGATTTGTGATGATATAAATCGCAAAGGTATTATCAACCTAGAATCTGGCAGAACCTCTAAGAGGAAAGTGTAACTCTATCAAGATCTGCTGAAGCCACATAATCTCAGCAGTGGCTAATGCCATAGCTCGGCACTCTGCCTCAGCGCTAGACCTAGATGCACCACCTTGTTTCTTACTCTTCCAAGAAACCAAGTTCCCACCAACAAATACAGAGTAACCAGATGTAGATCTCCTGTTAAATGTGCATCCGGCCCAATCAGCATCAAAGTACCATTCCATTACCATATGTTCATGATCAAAAAACTAGAGTCCCTTATCTAGATTCTTGTGCATATACCTAAGAATGCATAACACTGCTCTCCAATGGGAGTCCCTTACCTAGTCCATTGAATTTGCATTGGCATTCATATACCATTGCATTGGCATTGGCATTACCTAGTCCATTGCATTGGCATTCATATACCTTACCTAATCCATTACTGGAGTCCCTTACCTAGTCCATTGCATTAGCATTCATATACCATACTCGCTCTAGAATGTCAAGAACATACTTTCTCTGAGAAATGAATACCCATTTCTTATTCCTAGTTACTTCAATACCAAGAAAGTATTGATGTTCATCGAGGTCTTTCATTTAAAACTTGGTGCCCAAGAACGACTTAAGCTCAGCAATCCCTCCACTATCACTACCAACGATAATAATGTCATCCACATACACAACAAGATGCAACCGGCTGAAATATGCCGAAAGAATACAGTGTGATCGTTCGCTGACTGTCAAAGACCAAACTCCTGTACTACTGAAGCTAAAGCGACCAAACCAGGTTCTGGGAGACTGCTTCAAACCATACAATGAACGCCGCAAACGACATACAAAGGACTCCCCTGAGCAACAGAGCCTGGTGCCTGCTCCATATAAACCTCTTCCTCCCAATCAACATGAAGAAATGCATTTTTCACATCGAGTTGATACAAGGCCACTGATATGATGCAACCAAAAAAAAGAAAAATCGAACGGAGGCCATCTTGGCAACAGGTGAGAAGGTATCAAAGTAGTCAAATCCATATGTTTAAGCATAGCCCTTAGCCACGAGACGAGCTTTCAAACGTTCGAAAGTGCCATCAGAATGAAGCTTGACAGTATATACCCACTTACACCTAATAGCAGTCTTCCTAGGGGGAAGACTTACCAGGTTCCACATATGATTAGCCTCGAGAGAATCCATCTCCTCAATCATAGCCATGCGCCAACCTAGATGAGAAAGAGCATGTACAACAGAGTAAGACAACGAATGCTGGTCAAGTGTAGTGATACCCTTCTGAACAGTTGCTGGCAAACCACGATATGATGTAGTATACAAGGGATGATCTCTACAACTACGATAAGACTTGTGTAAAGCAATAGGAGGATCACTTACCTGATCAGGGGTCGGATCTAGTTGAGGAGATAGTGCCTCAAGCAGAGAAGAGGTGGTGGCGCTTAGTGAAGACGATGACTTTGATGATGATATCAAGGTGAAGCCAGGGCAGCAGGAGAAGATTCCCCTGGAACATCAACTAGAGAACTGGTAATGGAGAAGGCGCCACGGGTAAATCAGTGGAGTAATGACACATCAAAGGACTGCTTACACCATTATCAATAGTGGAGGAAGGTGTAGTCTCTGACCCATAGAACAAAGCAGACTCAACAAAAACCACATCTCGAGATACTACAAACCGTCACAACTCAAGACTATAACAAAGATATCCTTTATGTGTCTTAGGATATCCCATGAAAGCACACTTCAGTGCTCGAGCATCCAACTTTGTCACACTCTGCTTGGTATCTCTAACATAGCACACACATCCAAAATCTTGAGTAGCAACGAAAAAGGAACCTGCTGAAGAACTAAAACTGAAAAGGGTGTAGCTCCCTGTAAGACGGAGGATGGCAATTTGTTAATAAGGTAGCATGCTGTTAACACAACTTCACTCCAAAAGACTTTGGAAACTTTCATTTGGAACATCAGGGCGCGTGCAGTTGCCAAAAGATGTCTATTCTCCCTCTCATCCACGCCGTTTTGATGTGGTGTGTCAAGGCAGGATGTCTGATGAATAATCCCATGTGTACTCAAGTATGTACCCAACACTCCACCAATATACTCACCCCCATTATCACTACGTAGTATCTGAATAGTTTTGCCAAACTGAGTTTAGACTTCATTACAAAAGGAAGTGAAAACAGTAAGTAATTCAGAACTCTTCTTCATAAGATAAAGATAGGTAACCCGAGAGTAATCATCAACAAAAGTTACGAAATACCTAAATCCAACAAAGACGTGATAGGACACGAATACCAGATATATGAATGAACTAAAGAAAAAGAACTCATTGTCCTATTATTATTCCTCAACCCATATTGCACGCGCAGGTGCTTAGCAAAACGACATGACTCACACTCTAATGTGTAACCTTACTCAAACTGTGACAAAACTTCTTCAGACTTGCCAATAAGGGATGGCCCAACCGGCAATGTATATCCATAGTTTGAGATGATTTTCCAGAACATGCAACAGCCAAAGTCTCATTCATCACATATAGGCCACCTACCATCCGTCCTCTACTGATAGTATCCATCGAAGGTAGATCCTGAAATGCACAATGATCAGGAAAGAATGTTACTGGGCAGTTCAAATCTTTTGTAATATGACTAACAGATTGTAGGTTAAACGGATTAGTAGGAGTATGTAAAATATCAAAAAGTGTAAGCGATAGAGATAAAAGCAGCTACTCATTGTCCCTTCACCTCCAAGGTTCTTCCTTTGGCGACAATAACCCCATTATGTCCATGGGGTCAACTGATAAGATGAAAATGTACCTGTGGAGTGTGTCATATGTGCAGATGCACCCGAGTCTCTAACTCAAGATCTAGGAGTAGCCATACACGCAGTTGGGTTATCTGCAACTGTGGCTGAAGGAGCATCAACTGTGCTTCTAATCCTCATCTGTATGAACTGATCATATTCTTCCTAGGTCATATCTATAGTCCTCCTCTCAGAAGAAGAAGGAGAAGCATCATAATCAGCCACTGCATTGACCACAGAAGATGTAGGATGCCCATGTAGCTTCCAACACGAGTTCTGTAGATGTCCCTGCTCTCCACAATAGTAGCAGGACCTGGTGTCACGTCCACCACGACCTTTACCTCGCCCTCCATCACGGCCTCTACCTCGGCCTCCATCACCACGGCCCCCGTCATGGCCTCTACCACAAAATCCACCCCTACCTCCTCCACAAAATACACCCAGGGCAATATGATCACCCTGGTTAGCCGCTTCCTCAAGGCTCCTTTACTAATCGCTCTGCTCATCCTCCTGAAGACCTCAGATAAAGATGGAATATCAGAACCAGCAAGGATCTGAGAACGTACCGAGTCAAGCTGCTGCTTCACTCCAGCTAGAAAACAAACAACCAAGAACTACATTACCTGCTCTCTGAAAACCTCGTATCAATTGGTAAAAGGTACCAAACGATCATACTCGTCTTCCAACACCTTGAATTCTGTGAAGTAATCTGGAAAAGACCGCTCTCCCTGCTGTATCCTGAAGATACTCCGCATCACATCATATAACCTGGACAAGTCATTAGTCGAGGCAAATGTCACCTTGAGTATGATCCGCACCTCTCGAGCAGTCGTGGCATTAGCTACCAAAATCTCAACAGAGAACTCCATTGAATTCAACATCTTACTAAGCAATCTTGTGTAATCACACCAACAAATAATAGAATCCACTAATCGAGGATCTTCTTTTTCCATAAAACGTATGTTTGTGGTCCAATCAACTTCGAATCCACTAATCGTGTGGATAACGAAAATACATCCGTAATTCCTTGTCTATCCGTTCATTGCCTATCAGTACTCATTTAGAAGTCCTCAACTCTCGTAGAACTCTCCGTCGACATCACGATCTGTCAATCTCAAGGAACCACGGGTAATCACACCAACAAACAATAGAATCCAACCATCACTTTAATCAATCATAAATGGACCACTAAACATACCTTCGAACCATCTCCATAGAATCAAACACATTGTGGCAGTCCCTATACTCTCAAAATAGCAGCGCGGGTACTCCTTTGGGGCGGTCGGAACCGGTAAAAGACGAAACAGAGAGTCGGGGGAGATTTACACCAGTCGGCTAGCCAAGAGAGAGTTACCAAGAGAGGCTAAGGTTTCCAGGGTTGCAGCCAAAAAGAGGAAAAGCTGAGATGAGGGGCTGTCAATGAGGGAGAAGAGGAGAGGAGGGGCTGTCGGCACTGGATGAGGGGAGAGGAAGGGCTATCAGTGCTGCAGGCGGGGAAAGGAAGGGCAGGCGGCTAGGGTTACAGGCTAGGCGAGGCTGTCGGCTATGGTTTCATGGAAGAGGTTGTCGGATAGGGTTCCATGATGGCTCTGATACTATGTTAGTTGAAAGAGAAGAATGAGAAGCCTTACCCAACTGGATAGGCACACACTTTATTTATAATAAAAGTAGGGGATACCATTACAACCATACACATGCACATACCAGATAAAATAAACATAATAATAATAGGCTAACACTAATAAAAGATTTATCCAACTCCCTATATGTACATGCATTATCCAAGTACGATCCACACATGCACGAAGGGAATGGTGAAACAATTCCTTAGCCCAATCGATCACTACACCCACACCAACCAGTCATCATACTGAGAACAATCATGTTGTACATATTTTTAGGAACTTGACATATACAAACATTTTGAGCCATTTAAATTGTGGTAGGAGAAAACATGACCCACGTTTGAGTAGTCATAATGGCTCTTATAAAAATACTAAATATCAAATGGAAAAAACTAAGACAAGGACTCTATATCACAAAAGAACCAATAACTTCTACAACATATATGACCCTAGATTGTGCAGCAAAGTGCATGGAATTCTTGGAATGCGCAACAGTGAAGTAAGCTGGTCGTATGCGCGATGGGAAGGGCGCTGGATTTGCTAGTGCAGGCGGCTGGGGTGCATACACGCTGCGGCAATGCAGTGCACCACTGGCACGCGAAGTCTGGCACTCACGCCCGTTGGGGCTGCTGCTTTCGTGCTGGTACATCAAACATAGGTTTAGGCCATCAATGCTGCTGCATTGGGACATGATCAGGCACATGTAGGCATTGTTTGGAGCATTGCTTGGCCACACCTTGGACATGTCATAAGCGCACAAGAGCCCATAGTTGAGGCATCATGGGGCAACGAGAGGCAACCCATGACACTTAGCCATGTAACTGAATATTAATGCGATATCAACACTCAATAAAGAAAGGCGTAACCTTTGAATCCTATGTCTACGAAGTTCAAAGTTCTGAATCTATCAGTACCAGACACCGCACGAGTTGGCGTGAGACGCAGGGCCTGCACCCGAGGGAGAGGGGGTAGATCATGTCCAAGGCCACATAAATCATAAAAGGAAACAGCAAGAGGTCTAGAATTGATTGAAATATCAAATTTCTTGAACCTACACTCAATATGGAGTAGATCCAATCCATCCTTGTCAAACTAAACAAATCAATGGAGAAATACAGGTAAACAGCAATTATACGGTTATACCTAACATTTGTTTTCCCACTACATAAATATTATATGCACAAAATATCTTCAGCTTTGAATTACATTTTTCAGCAAAAATAATGTGCCATTTATCTACTATTCGAGGCATATCAAAAGAGAAACCAACTTCCTGGTGGTTGTTGAGGAAGCAATATATGAAATTTGTCATTAATTCATTGTCATTACTATTATCATTATCCTTTTCTATGTAGATTTGTGTGTGTGTGTGTGTGTGTGTGTGTGTGTGTGTACATATACATATGTGGAGGGGATTTGAGGAGAGAGGAAAAAAAGACGGAAAAATCCAGGAACGGGATAGTAACCTGTGGATGCTCTGCATTGAAAGGTGGAATTCCAACAATCAGCTCAAATAGAATGATGCCCACAGACCACCAATCTGCTGTTGTACCTGAGGAAAATGGAATGGTGCAAAATGTTGAATTATATGAATCTAACACGCAATTAACAAAGAAAGGCACAATCATACAAAACACAATACTAATTGAATGCGACTATGGATTTAAACTAACCATGTATTAGCTCGATGAACATCAGCCCACCACAAAACTATCCTCGTATTCATATTTTATACTAACCTCTCTAGCTTTTCAAAAATTAAATTAATTTAATTAACAATTACCAGTCAAGACAATTAATTTAAAATATAGCACCATTAAATGAGAAAAAAGGACAAACTAACCATGTCCTGTCCCTAAAAGAATCTCAGGTGCCAAATAGTCAGGTGTTCCAACAGCAGAACGTTTCTTCCGCCTTTCTTGCTGATGATCAGTTACAAATGTCTGAGGTTCATCTTCACCCAGTAGCGATGTTCCACTAACTGCTGGAGCAGATAAATCGTCAGTGCTGTCAATGAGACCAACCTTCGAAAGCCCAAAATCCGTTAACTGTCCATAGAGTAAAAAATTTTGTGTTATCACAAAGAAAAGAAGCAACAATGTAACTACCCATAAAAATGATGTCCAGCTGAAGTCAAGTTCAAGAGCATGAAATGTTACACAAAAACAATTAATGGATTTAAATGACGTAATCTATCAAATCATCTCAATTCTTGAAGACAAACCAATACATTTAGCCATGTAGAATAATCCTTGAGCCGTAACCACCATGAGACTGTGTGTGCGTTTCAGAGAGAGAGAGAGAGAGAGAGTAACAAATTGAGAAACATGCCTTGTGAACACGACAAAACCATTAACAATAATGCAGAAGTAAATGAGACATAGAATTGAGACAATGGAAATTCTGAACACCAAAAAGATGTGGTGACAAGAAATGAGAGAAACAACGTTACAGTATCAAAATCAAGATTGCATTCAAACATAAAACTAACCAATAGAACGTCTATTGGTATATTATATGCAAGTAGCTGCCCATGTTGCAAATTAACACTTAATTGCAAGAGAAAACAAGATCACCCTAGGCGATAGAAGCAAAACTTTTAGTGCCCCTGAGAGATCAAAACAAGTATAAAATCCAGACAATCAGTCATCCTCATTTACCCATACAATTAGATTCTGAACAAATTTATGAACTGTGAGGCATTATGAAGCGAAGTCCCATAACGCATGAGTACAAAAATAATGTATAGTATACAAGCGTGAGAGCACCCTCACCACAATTGCTAGCATTTGGAGTTAAGTTCTACTCTAGTTTGTGTAACATCATATCAGAGCTGGAATACCAGGGATGATTAGGGTGCGTGTCCCAAGCCCGCATATGACAGGTGTTGTCGAGTGAGCACACTACGCGTGAAGTGTTATGAGAAAGAGAATAATAGGAAACCGTATCCAACTAGATAGGCGAGCACACTTATTTATATTAAAACGAAGAAATACCATTAAAACCACGCAACCACACACAATAAAAATAATAATAATAATAATAATAATAATAATAATAAATAATAATAATAATAAGCTACTACTAACACCCCCCTCAAGCTAGAGCATATATATCTGACAATATTTTTCTTTCTCTGAATACCTCTTCTTTGAGGTTCCACTGTACATATATATACAAAATTGTTGCCTAAATACATCCTAAATACAAGGCTGAAATTCAGCCATTAGTATCAATCCAACCTACCAAAAAAGAAAGAATAATATATACAATTAGGCCATAATTATGAGAAAATATATCCTGATTGACATGCTAAATATATCCTAATTGACATCCCCCCTCAAATTGATACGGATTGGTCAAGAAGCATCAATTTACCCACAAGGAACTGATGGCACGGACGTGGCATGGTCTTAATAAACAGATCAGCAAACTGAAGATCAGTGGAAATATGAAAAAGAGAAATGACGCGAACATCTAAGGTCTCCCGAATAGAATGACGATCGACCTCAATGTACTTCGTACGTTTATGGAAAACAAGATTAGCAACAATCTGAATGGCACTGGTGTTATCAACATGAAAAGGAGTGGGATCAGATTGGCAGAAACCAAGTCCAGCCAGAAGTCCACGAAGCCAGACGATCTCAGAACATGCAGCAGACATGGCACGGTATTCGGATTCAGTAGATGAT
>JAULJZ010030323.1:0-15146 GCA_032270985.1 Heliamphora pulchella | reverse complement strand
TAATTAGCCTATAGCCTAACAAATGGGCTACGCATGGATGGCCACAGTTGCACGAGTAGCGGTTATTGGTTGACACTGTCTCCATTCGTTGCCTTCTATAGCAGACCAACAATTTCAAGTTTTTCACTTAGGACTCGTTTGTCAATCGGTATTAAGTTGAGTTTTTTTTTTGTTTAAAGTTTAAAAAGTTAAAAAACTTCGTTTGATAATCCAAAATTTCTTCAGCTTTTAACCTTTTTACTTTTTTACATAATTTTTAATATTTTTTTAAAATATCATAACTTTTATTATACACATTTATTTTTATAAAAAATATATATATATATATATATTTAAAATTTATTCGTCAAAATATATCAACAAGATCTATATTAAATTTTAAATTATTTTTTAAAAATTAGAAAAATTTTAAGCCAAATTATTTGTCTTTTGACTTAAAGTCAATTTAAGATAAATTTTTTATTTATTACCTTTTAATTTAAAGTCACTTTTACCGTTCACCAAACGATTGCTCTGATTATTTGGTTTATAGTAACTTTAAATAAAAAAAGTTAACTTAAAGCAAGATTGCCAAACGAGGCCTTTATAGTGTTTGGCCAAGTTTTTTGACCTAGTTTTTAACTTCTTGCTATTAATTTTTGTTATTAGTTACAATTTTTTTCAAACCCTGGCCACATGCGACTTCTGCTACAAATTTTATCCTTTTTTTTTTATTTCAACTACAAATTATAATTTTACTAAGCACTTACAAATTCTATTATAAATTACAATTTATAAATTACTAGTTATAGTAATCCCAAACACCGCACTTAACCAAAATAGGAAAACATAAAAAAAAAAAAAAAGTCAGACTTTAGATGTTGATATTGGATTGTAATAGAGCATCTCAGTACGTGGTCGGTTTTGGGGTGTATGTGTAATTTTATTTTTTTAAGTAAGGTGTATGTATATTATTATTATTATTTTATTTTAAGATAAGGTGTATATGTATTTATGTATTTATACAAGTCAAAATACATATATATATATATATAAGTGATTATGCATTTATATTCACAAAAATGTATGTCCTGCTGTAAAAATCCTCTAATCGAATTTCGTAAGTTGATGAAGTGAAAAATCTTATTTTTAGTACTTGTTTATGAATAAGTTTTGTTTATTTTAAAATATTTCATAAGATCTTGTTTTAAAATAAAGATGATAATACTCTCTCTCTCTCTCTCTCTCTCTCTCTCTCTTACTTTAGGGGTAGAATTGTCTATAATGACAATTAAATCCAAAAATAGAATATCATAAAATAGTCAATAATTAGATAAGATTTATTATCAAATAAGTTCAAAAAAATATGACTCAATTGTAATTATCTTAATTTTTTTGTCGTCCAACTAATCAGTATTTGTTAGGTATTAGTAAATAAATAAGGACAAAAAATACAATATTATAATTATAACAATTTAAGCTCTCTCATTTCAACTTTAATTTTTAATTATTTTAACTTTGAATTTTGTTATATAACTTTAGGCTAAGTGCATATACTATGCACTCAAATAAACTCAAATAATAAACACACTATAGTACAATTTTTTATAGGGGAATAGAATTTTAAATAATTTTCGTGTAATGCAAGAATTTAATGGTCATAAAAATATTATATAATTATTATGCAATGCAATATAATGTATGAACTGTTAAATCCTACAGAGTAATTGCATGGCAAGAAATTCTAATTCTTTTTACATGTATTAATATCTTTACACAAATATTAATATATAAGTTATCTTTTGTAAATTTTGCTTATTTATGTCAACTTTTTTTTTTTGACTTAATTTTCTTATTTTTTGAATGATCTCGATAAGATGAATTGAAAAGATAAAATAAAAATTCTGATAAAAAATATTACTAAAAACAAGTGTCGCAGTAGACGCGGCGTCGGTCTCAAATTCGGCGCAACAAGTGTCGCAGTAGACGCGGCCCTTCACCGTAAATGGGTTCCCGACGTAGCGCATGGTGACAAGCGCCAGAAGCACGCAGAGGGCGAACATTACTAGCATTCTACCCATTATTAGCCGCTGTTTTTTTCTTCTTCGTCGACAGTGGCGTAGCAGAGGGAGGTGGGAGGAGAAGAAAGTGTGATGAGAAAAAGGAGAAAAGTGGACGATGAACTGATATAATGAGTCACAAGATGGGGAGGATGTGGGCTGGCACATAACAGAGGAATCACATGCTATCATCACCCGAAAGAAATAAATATATTTTAAATATTTTAATAGAAAATTACTTTAAAATTTACCATTCTATTCATTTATTTAGATTAAACAAATTTTAATAAACCTTATTTGTTTACTAGATTAAATTGTATAATAACAAAAAATATATTAATTTTTAATATTTTAAAATAATTCGAGTTAGACATACATCGCGTGACCTCGAATGCTAGTACTTTGTAAAGGTAAGCTCTCAAATGAATAGTTGGTATCGTTTTTGTTATTTATTTTTGCATTTAATTTTCAAAATAAAAATTCTTTTTTGGAGAACTATTATCAAAAAACGGTTTTGAAAAACATTTATACAAATAATTATTTGTTAGTAAATAGTAAAAATAAATTTTAATTTTTAAAAACAATTTTCACGCAAAAATACAAAATTTTTATTTTTTAATCTTTTTATTATTTTATTTCGAAACATGTGAAAAATAAAAACAAAAAATAAAAATATTCAACCACAGATTTCTCCAACTTCGTCGTGACTCCAATTTGAGCAAAAACCAAATAGTGTGACCCTAATACGCCAACCTTATTGTTCATGGAAAACCGTCCTATCTGTTGCAAAAAAATTATACCCTGTTTGGAATAATGGATTAATAATCTATTTTCTATTGTTTATTCCTTTAATAGTTCTTATTATTTTTTGTTTAAGTTTTTTTATATTTTTATTTCCCTCATCGTGATAAAATAAACCCATGTAAAATATTTTGACCAACATATTGAGAAGACCCAAAAAGATAATCAATAAACTAAATTCTCCTTTCTTAGTTTTGTTTTTAATGATCATAATTCATATTTTGATTAAAATTATTTTCTTTTTTAGTTTTTAAACGATCGAGAATAAAGGATTTTGATCAAAAAAATAAAAAATTCAAAAATTCTAAAAATTAGTTTGGGCTAAATTTTGATAATTTGGTTCATTTTAATGTTTTTTGAACTTGTTTTATCGTTTGAACAAAAGATTTTAACTTTTCGATTCGTCGTGAAGATAGGAACTAAGAAACTATTACTTTTTTGAGAAGAAGTTAAAAAAATTCATTAAAAATAAAAATAAGTAAAAGCAGTTTGACGTACTGGCTTTTTTATAATATTTTTCTAAACATTATTTATCTTTTGATATTTTTTTAATAATTATTTTGGTCCATGTCGGTAAGAGAACTCTAAAAAAAATCAAATAATAAAAAATAAAAATAAAACAATAAAATAAAATAAACCAATATTTCAATCCAAACATGGACTAATAATTTCTATCCCAACTACCCTTAGCCCATGTTTGGGATATAGCTTAGTTTTTTAAAAGTAATTTTAGTATAAATTTTATTATCAATTGATAATAAAATTTTAGTCCCGTATTAATTTTTTTCACAGTTTTAGTTCAATGCGATAAATAATACATTTATCAGTTTATAAAACTAAAAGATTAGTTAAATGAAAATGTATCACTTCTTATTTTTAACAGTTTTGATATCTTAATAAATGTATCACTTGAATTTTTTCGCTTGTTTAAAACGGAAAAAATTAACTCTTAAATAGAAACACATTAGATATAATATAATTATTTCAAATTTAATAGTACTAAATTTCTTAAAAAAATTTTATAAGGACTAATCTTTAAATTTTCTTAGTTTTTAAGAGATGTAGCATTTCTTTTAAAAATATATATATAAAGAAAGTTAAAAGTTTTTTTTTTGGATAAAATGTTAAATATGTTTTTATTTTTTTAAACTATAGTGCTGGCATTTGAGATTGCTAAAATTGATAATTTATAAATTTTAACATGTGACAGAAATTATGAGTGCATAGTAAAAATTATAAATTTTAATTGAAATAAAAAAAATAGTTATAGTTTATAACAGAAATTGTTGCTATTTAGAATAAATTATAATATATAATTAAAATTAGTAGTAAAAAATTACGAACAGTAATAAGAAGTTTTGCCAAACACCCAGTGTTTGTTTGAAATGGTGACACATTTTTTTATTTAATTTTTTAAAATAAAATTAATTTTTTAATTAAAAGTATTATAAAAATAGAGTATCTAAAATGTGTATGATTTTCTTAAAAAATACATGAAAAAAATTAATAAGTTTATTAAGAATACCACATACTCAAACTTAAAAATTGACTTTTTTAAAAAACTAATTTTTTAAAAATGCCAAACAGGACTTAACCTTTACTTACAACCCCGAGGCTTACGCTAGAAAACAAAACAGGCCCGACTTTTGTTGAAGCATCACTAGGGTTTGCGTGCTGCGAACTGTGGAGCTGCCGCGTAGCCATCTTTGCATGCCTCTTTCCAACTGCTATGCGCCCACGCATTTCTGCGCCCATACCTTCCACCTTCCTTCTCGTTCCCTCCTCCCTTTCTCTCTCTAAAAACTCTTATCTTTCTCTCTCTATATATATCTCCCCAACCGCCCTATAGTCTATATATCTCACCCCCTCCTTCAACCCATCCTCCATATCAGCTGAATCTTCTTCTCCATGGCTACAGTCAAGAAAGCTCTAAGAGACATTGACATTCCGCCGCGGAAACTCCTCGGCCGCCGCCTTAACGCCGCTGCCGTGGAGACTTGTCCCGACGTCTTCGCCGCTGACTCGCCGAGGGCGGCGGAGGAAGCCCTGCTTCAGAAATTCTTGCCGTGTAATGGTGGGGACGACGAGGATGAAGACGCCGACCCTTACTCCTCCGACCATTTCCGAATCTACGAGTTCAAGGTACGGCGGTGCACTCGCAGCCGGAGCCATGATTGGACGGACTGTCCCTTCGTTCACCCCGGCGAGAAGGCTCGCCGGAGAGATCCCAGGCTATACAGGTACTCCGGCACCGTGTGCGCCGATTTCCGCCGGGGGAGTTGCAGCCGCGGCGACAACTGTGATTTTGCACACGGGGTGTTCGAGTGTTGGCTTCACCCAGCTCGGTACCGGACGGAGGCGTGCAAGGACGGGAGAAATTGCAAGCGAAAGGTCTGTTTCTTCGCTCACTCCCCTCGTCAGCTCCGCGTTTTGCCGCCATCCTACCAATGCCACCGTAATTCCCCGCCGCCGCCGTCGGGGACGGCGGCGGTGACCGAGAGAAAATACCGTAATTTGAATCATTGCTGCGTCTTTTGTCACTCTATTGTTGCGTCTTCTCCGACCTCTACTCTAATGTCTCATTTTTCGCCGCCGATGTCACCATCAGGACTCTCTCAGCCGCTCTCGCCGGTGAACGCCTGCTCAATTAGGGGGCTCTCAGCGATGACGAGGTACAGGGATCTATTGGGAAGGGGCGATTCGTGTGGATTCAGTCAGTTCAATCCTGGCGGCGCGCTAACTCACGAGCTAATGAGGTCTTTGGAATCCATGAATGTTAATGAAGCTTCAAATCCATCATGGGTCGATGTTTCTTCTTTCAACAATGGCGATGATCAACAGCAGTTTGTTGTCTCTCCATCAACCCCGAGTAATCCTTCCAGGTCTAGGAATTTTCTGAACACCCAAGAGCAAGATTGTTCAAGCAAGAGCTTCGTTGATCATGACAAGCTCAACGACGCTGGTTTAGCTGGCCCTGATCTTGATTGGATCAATGAACTTCTGACTTAAATGACCATGGAAAGATATAGAATTCATGACAAGAAGACGACGATGGCGAAAATTTGAAGCAGAAGATGAAGATCATCTGTAATATTATTAAGAACTCACGCACGATCCATGAACATCATCAATCAACTGATCAAGTGTATATATATGTGTGATTCGGCGTGTTTAATTGTTGGTTTTCTACATGACTAGTTTTCCTTACGAGTCGACTCGTTCACTGAAATTGTTGAAATTCAGTCTGGGCAAGTCAAGTCTTTTGGAGTTTAATTAATTATTGTCTTTCAGTTTGTGTGATTCAGAGAGATTAATTATTGTCTTTCAGTTTCGTGAATCAAAAGACTTCAACTTTTCTTATATTTATATTAGAGTTTTAAGTTTGAATATGAATCTCAATGAAAGATGTTAAATCTATCAACTCAGTTATAATTTGATTCTTTTGATATAATTGATTTTAACGATGATTGTGTAGAATGTTTTTTTTTTTTTCTTCAGTTTTGTCAAGGTTAACGAGGAGGGATTAATAATTTTAGATTTTAATTTACAATAAAAATTGTTAGTGTTTGGTAAATGTATTAATTTATAATTAAAATAAAAAATAATTATAATTTGTAACAAAAATGATTAGAACATTGCCACCACCAACCAATGACCACCGACCCTCTCTCCCGACGCCGCATGCCATGTCGCTAGCCACCCCTCCGATGCTAATGCCAGCCGTCTTTCGCGCCATTGCCATCGCTGGTGACCTCGACGCGCTCGTCGCCGCTAGATCTGTTCGCGAGATTGGATCAGTAACCGCACCGCCGTTGCTGACATCTCTGCCGAATCCGAGACTTTCGATCTCAATGCGAATTTTCTGAGGAAAGGAGAAAACGATTTGCCGACGAATTGAAACCGATCGAATTGAGAGGTTGATCGATTCAGTGAATACATTGTTGGAGAATGATTTCGTGTTTGGAACTACGTAACGGTTGATCGATTCAGTGTATACATTGTTGGAAAATGATTTCGTATTTGGAACTACGTAATCTATATATTTTATCAGTGTATATGGATATTTGAGTAGTTGATGAGCATCACTTATGGGGCTTATAACTGATTAATGTATCATTATTTTTTTAAGAGAATAAGTATCTAAAATGATACATACATACAAATTTGTATTTCTACGTAAGTGATACATTTGGTTGACATTATATTTTTATAATCTTCTTCTTTCCGAACAATACATTCAATACGGAATATTATTGAACTATTCATATATCAGTTCTGTATTAATGTATCAATTATATATCAATGAATCAGTTCTGTATCAATTATCTATTAATGTATCAGTTCTTATACATCTGTATCAGTTCTTTCGCATAACTGATAAATTTGCTTGACATTGTATTTGCGTGAACTATTTATGTATCAGTTTTGTATAAAATGTATCAGTTCGTTAATAATGTATCAGATCTGTATTAATTTTACTTCATTTAAGAGATACACCATCTTCGAATTTTTTTCAAAAGATTTTAAATTAGGAAATATATATATATAGAGAGAGATGTTGCTTGATTTAAAGAATGTGCAAAAATAGAATATTGAAAGCATTTTTATCAGTTAGTTATTGTATAAGACTAAATCTGTGAAAAAAAAAAGTTATAGGACTAAAACTCTATTATCAATTGATAATACGACTTTTACTTAAATTTCTCAAATAATTATAAAGATTGTTTAATTATTAGTAATAAACATATTTCACGGTATTAAATGTCTATCTAGCGATAAATTTAAATTTTTGGTTATAAAATTTTCATTTTTTAGCAAAAAAATCAATTTTCGTCACTTGATTTTTTACTACAATCCTATCGTGCCGAAAATGTTAACAACGTATTTTCGTATCTAATTGTATTAGCAAAAAAAATATATACATTTGAAGATAAAATTGATTCGTTATAAATAACTTAATTTGTTTTAGTAATTGTGTTAAGTAATCAATTGTTCCAAAAGTTTAAACTATTTAGAAATAGCCCAATGTCCAATAATATATACCAAACTATTTAACACTCTTATTACGTGCGATCCTGTCTCGCATGTGGAGAGACAAATAAACAGAACAAGTGCACCAACACACATACTATAAAACTTGAATCTAAGACATCGTAGAATTAAAGCTATAATACCATATTAAGTAACTAATTATTTCAAAAATTTAAACTATTAAAAAATAATCCAACAATATATATATGGAGCCATTCAACAAATTGTAACTTCTAAAATTTCAAGTATTATAATATATACTACAAATTTAAAGTTTACAACCCTAGATATTTATCCTTTTGATGGAGTGACTAAAAAGTTAAAGGTACTATGAGGCTTTTTAACTATTTATTCTCGAGTTCTGTACTCCATCTACATTTTAAATTTCAAAATCCGATTTATATTAGCATATGTTTGGAGCCTTTTTCGTTAATTTTTTATTTTTGTATATTCTAGTTTTAATTTTTTAATATTTTAATTCTTTGTAACAAGAGAATTCTAAAAAATATATGACCGATAGAGTTAGTTTTAAAAAAATTTACTAAAAATAAAAAAATTAAAAAAAAAATCAAAAAGCCTGGTAAGTTGACTTTTTTTATCTTATCTAAATTTTTTTTAGGTTTTGATAAAAAAAATTTATTTTTTTGTTTTCTCATGACGAGAGAAATTTAAAAAGTATATTTATTTGGACTAATACAAAAAAAATTCACTAAAAATAATTTAAAAAATGTAAAAAAAAAATTAATCCAAACACAAGTTAAGTAATATTTGACAATAATAGCTTAAATTAATTTAAGACGGTTATTTTCTTTAAAAAAAAATCTCTCATTTGTACAAGAATGATTGAAATTTATTCACTCTAAAATGGAATCTCCATTGACCACAATTGATAAAATTATTTAGATCAAAATATTTCTCACAAACATTTTGAAAATATAAAGTGAAATATTAAAAACAAATAAATAAAGGAAGCTGAGATGGCGTAGCAAACAAATGTGGGCTAAGTACGTGGGGAACATGCATGCAAGTCAAAAGAGTCGTGGCCTAATATGGGGGATCTCATCATGCATGCATGCATCATTTAAACAAAAAAAAAATTATTCAGGTTTGATTTGAAATAAATGTTTATTGACTTAATTAGTTCATTTCTAATTTTAATTTTAATGATTTTAATTATTTAATCATGTTTTTTCTTCTCGAAATTCTATCGTAGGACGGATCTAAAAATAAATTTTTTAATAATAAAAAAAATAGAACATAAAAAATAAATAAAAATAATTAATAGATTATATTTTTTTTATTTTCATTGTTAGTAAATTTTTTCTACTTTTGGTTTATTTTTTTATTTTTTTTATCGAGATGAATTGAAAAGTAAATCTTTTTAGATTAAAAAATACAAGAAATTTTTAAAATAGACTTTCAGCCAAAGGTTCAAAAAAATAAATTTTAACGCGCAAGATCAATCAATAAAAATTTTAACGCGTAAGATCTAATTGCGTGTTTTCTTTCAAAAATACATTACAAATAGATAAATTTATCTGTTTGAATATCAATACAGATAATGCACACAGATAAATTTATTTTCGTTCTTTATACGTACTTTTAATAAAATAGATAAATTTATCTGTATTCTTTATACATATTTTGAAAAGGTACAGATAAATTTATTTGTATTTTTTATACGTGCTTTCAATAAGAAAAATAAATTTATCGGTGTGTGTTCTTTATATGTGCTTTCAATAAAAAAATAGATAAATTTATCTGTATTCTTTACACATACTTTCAATAAAAGACAGATAAATTTATTTGTATTCTTTATACATGTTTTGAAAAAGTACAGAAAAATTTATCTGTGTTCGTTATACGTACTTTTAATAAGACAGATAAATTTATCTGTATTCATTACATATGCTTTTAATAAAATACGGATAAATTTATTTGTATTCTTTATACATATTTTGACAAGGTATAGATAAATTTATCTGTATTCTCTATATGTACTTTCAATAAGATAGATAAATTTATCTGTGTTTATTATATGTGCTTTCAATAAAAGGCAGATAAATTTATCTGTGTTCTTTATACATGTTTTAAAAAAATTTGTGTTCTTCATACATATTTTGAAAACGTACTGATAAATTTATCTGTTTTAGGGCATTTTCGTCCCAAAAGTAGTTTACGCGTTAAAACTTTTATGCGGATGGACTTTACTGGTTAAAAAATATTATGCTGGACGAAAAATAATAAATGGCTTATAAATTGAATTGTTCACCAATTTTTCGTTTTTAAAAATAAAAAAATCAAATGCAACTATTTTATCACAAACTAGCCTTCACTATAATTGAAACATTTTGGTTGAAAATAATATGGTGATCACATTTGAGTACCATCTATACTACTATATTAAAAGAGAGCACCTATTTGGTGTCACTTTTTTTTTAAGTTGTGTGAAATTTTATATTGGACAAAAAATTCCCTTAAATGTTTTCTCTCATTATCTCAACATTATTATTCTATTACTTTATTTCTTTTAACTATTTTAATATTTGTATAATTAACTTACAAACGCATTACGTGTGCCCAATCGCTAGTCTACATAATGTGACACTTTATGTATGACACTTACATCTCTTTGTGGTCCCATTATTTATTTTTATGCACCACACACAAAATGTCATATCATATGGTACTCAAATGTGATCACCAAAATATAATTACTATAATCTTATTAAAAAAAATAAGTGAAAAACTAAATAAATTTCAAAACACTAGTAGTGAGACAACACATGATGTTTCGAATCTACTGAATAATTTTTAATGGTGTACGTAGTTACCTCTCTCCAGAGGTGATTGCTTTGCGAAAGCAAGTGTAAACATTTCAGAGCATTCTACAAGTGTTGGTAGTAAAAGCAGATGTTGATCCAGCTAGTGTTCCAGGTTTAGTTCCAAATAACGAAGGCGAGGATAACACAATTTGTGGAGAGCATGATACCACTTATCTTGGCTAAATTAAAGGTGAAATTTCAAGAAACTTATCGATTGAAGTAGTTTTTGGATATTAGGATAATTAGTTAATGGATATATTTGGATACAATGAGGTGAGGAATTGTTTTTTGAATGCATGTCAACTTTTTTATAACTTTTTGGTTACATGTATTTTGGGATTGAAGATTATTTTTAGATTTTGGAGATATTTATTATTGGTGATTACTTTTCAAATTTGGATATATAAATTTTATGTTGATTTGAATGAAATGTATGTGAAATGAATTTACATATTATATATGTTTTTGATTTTTTTAATGAGATTGAATGATATATTACAGAAAAATCTAAATTATATTTTAGCCAAATAAAAAATAAAAAATAAAAATAAAATAATTTGTGAAAACAATATATATATATATAAGCGTTGAAAAAAGTTTACCATTAACGACACATTTATTTGTGTTGGCAAAGTATCAAAATTAAAAATATTATAATTACTTTTGCCGTCAACTTTGACATTGCTAAAAGTGCTAAATCTATCCAAATTTTATGTTTTTTTGCCGATGAACTTTGTATTTGCCGACACTGTTTTAACTTATTGGCGACGCACAATTATGTGGCCAAATCTATTACTTTTACCGATGCAATGTATTAGCGACGTACAACTGTGTCGCCAAATCTATTACTTTTTCCGACGCATGGGGTACACATTGGCAAAAACTTTTCTCGACACACTTTTGCCGACGGATTGGCGATGCACTATTTTGGGTTGCCAAAAACTTTTACCGATCCAATTAGGCTTTTGTCGACAGCTTTGTTTGTGCCGCTGAAAGTGCATTTCGTTGTAATGGTAATATTACTAATAAAAGTAATTTTCTCAAAGCACTAATATTGTGATGACTTATATTGTAGTGTCAGTTCCTGTTTCGCTTCATTCACTAGTTACTTCTGTTCCGATCTTTAATTGAACAAATTTCTCTTACTCAAAGGAACAGATCCAGTTTTATCTTGGTGTTTTGGATCTTGACTTAGCACTGCGAATTGACAAACAGACTGCTATTACTGAAACAAGCAGTGCGGAGCAGCAGGCTTTGTCTAAGTCATGGGCAAAGATCGAATAGATTGAGCATAATGTTTATGCGAATGTGTATAGCAAACAACATTAAGTCAACGCTTCCTCAATTTGAAGATGAAAAAAAATATCTTAAAGTTGTGGAGGATCGTTTCCGTTTAGCAGACAAGTCTCTTGGAGGGAGATTAATGGCTGAACTGACTACCATGAAATTTGATGGTAGTCGTGGAATGAATGAACACATCCTTGAGATGACTAATCTAGTTGCCACACTCAAAACTCTGGGAATGAATGTTGATGAAAGTTTTCTTTGTCCAATTTATTCTGAACTCATTGCCTATTCAGTATGGGCTATTTCAGATTAACTATAACACTATTAAAGAAAAGTAGAATGTGAATGAATTGGCGAGTATGCTTATTCAAGAAGAGGCAAGGCTTAAGCAGTAAGGGCAACATTCAGTTAATGTTATGAGTCATGGAGTTGGGAATAAAGGCAAGAAACCAAAGAAAAGTTTTAAAAAAGATCCATTAAAGGTTGTGAGAACTTCTGATGTTAATGGACCTTGCAAGAAGGAACAGAACGGACCGAAATGCTATTTTTGTCATGGCTCTGGACACTTAAAGAAAGATTGTGCAAAACGCAGAGCTTGGTTTGAAAAGAAAGGTAAGCTTTTAGCTTATGTATGTTTCGAATCAAATATGACACAAGTTCCTTCTAATACATGGTGGATTGACTCTGGTTCTACTATTCATGTTTCAAATTCAATGCAGGGATACCTTTCAATCTAGAACATAAAGGAAAATGAGCATTTCATTATCTTGGGAAATGGAAGTCAAGTACCAGTTTTAGGAATTGGAACATTACGTTTGTTTTTAGCCTCGGGACAGTATTTAAATTTGTTTGATACATTTTATGTTCCTACTATTTCTAGAAATTTAATTTTCATGTCAAGACTTGATTGTGATGGATATGTTTTTTCTTTTGAAAATAGAAGTTTTCGTTTATTTAGAAATAACTCATTTATTGGTTCTGGTATTTTGTCTGATGGTTTGTACAGATTGAACCTTAATGAAAATTTTGCTAAAACTCTTTTGACCATGCATCATAATATTGGAACTAAACGTAGCAAAGTTAATGAAAATTCTTCTATATTGTGGCATAAAAGACTGGATCATATATCCAGAGAAAGAATGGAGAGATTGGTAAAAGATGGGATCCTTTTGGATCTTGATTTTGCTAATTTCAATGTATGTGTGGATTGTATTAAAGGAAAGCAAACCAAACATACAAAGAAAGGTGCCATAAGAAGTGAAATTTTTTTGGAGATTGTCCATACTGATATTTGTGGACCTTTTGACTCACCGTCTTTTGGTGGAGAAAAGTATTTTATCACTTTCATCGATGATTTTTCACGTTATGGTTATGTTTATTTGTTGCATGAAAAGTCTCAAGCAATAAATGCTTTAAAGGCATATATTGCTGAAGTTGAGCGACAATTAAATAGAAAAGAGAAAATTATTCGATCTGATAGAGGTGGTGAGTACTACGGAATGTATGATGGAATAAGACAATGCCTAGGACCGTTTGCTAAATTCTTAGAAGAGCATGGCATTTGTGCACAATACACAATGCCTGGTACACCTTAACAGAATGGAGTAGCTGAAAGGCGTAATCGTACTCTTATGAAAATGGTTAGGAGCATGTTAAGTAACTCCTCAGTACCCATTTTGTTGTGGATGGAAGCCTTTAAGACAGCCGTTTATTTGCTTAATCGGGTTCCTAGTAAGGAAGTTCGAAAGACCCCTTTTGAATTAAGGACGGGAAGGAAACCGAGTCTGAGACATCTTCATATTTGGGGTTATCTAGCAGAGGCGAGGATCTACAATCCACGTGAAAAGAAATTAGATTCTAGAACTGTAAGTAGGTACTTTATTGGTTACCCAAAGAAGTCCAAAGGGTATAGGTTTTACTGTCCTAATCATAGTACGAGAATTGTTGAAACCGAAAATGCCAGATTCTTTGAGAATTGTGAAATTGGTGGGAGTGATGTATTACATAATGTGGTCATTGAAGAAGTTCGGGTGCCTGTCCCAATACCCGTAACTTCGACAAAGATTGTCATTTCTCCAGTTGTCGAACAATATGATAACGTTGAACAACAATTTAGTGATCAATCACTCCATAATGAGATTGTCACCATTGAATCGATTGTAGAACAATCACAAGAAATAGCATTAAGAAGATCTCAAAGAGGAAGGGAATTAGCTATTTCGGATGATTATTTGGTATATCTGTAAGAATCTGATTATATTTTCGGGACAAGTAAAGATCTGGTCTCATTTTCACAAGCCATTGAAAGTAGTGATTCTGAAAAGTGGATCAATGCTATAAACGATGAGTTGAAATCAATGGAACAGAATGAAGTCTGGGACGTTGTTGATTTGCCTGAAGGTTTTAAGACAGTCGGGTGTAAGTGGGTCTTTAAGACCAAATGCGACTACAATGGCAATATTGAACGACATAAAGCTAGACTTGTTGCAAAGGGTTTCACTTGAAAATGAGGTGTTGATTACAAAGAGATGTTCTCTCCTGTTTCAAAGAAGGACTCTCTTAGAATTATAATGGCTCTAGTGGCTCATTTTGATTTGGAGTTACATCAGATGGATGTAAAAGTTGCTTTTCTAAATGAAAATTTAGATGAAGAGGTTTACATTGATCAACCTGAAGGTTTCTTGATTAAAAGAAAGGAGCATATGGTATGCAAATTAAAGAAGTCAATTTACGGACTTAAACAAGCTTCCAGACAATGGTATCTTAAGTTTAATGATATCATCACATCTTTTGAATTTAAAGAAAACACCGTTGATCAGTGTATATATCTGAAGGTCAATGGGAGCAAGTTTATCTTCTTGGTTCTGTATGTTGATGATATTTTGCTTGCCAGTAGTGATCTTGGTTTATTATATGAAATCAAGAGTTTTCTTTCTATGAACTTTGAAATGAAAGATATGGGTGAGGCAACCTACGTGATTGGAATTGAGATTTTTCGTGATATATCACATGGATTATTAGGGTTGTCTCAAAGGGATATATCGATAAAGTTCTTGAAAGATTTAATATGGTTGATTGTGCGGCCACTTCTGCTCCTATTTGTAAAGGGGATAAATTCAGTGAAAAGGATTGTCCACAGAATGCATTAGAAAAGAAAAGAATG
>JAULJZ010030312.1:0-37797 GCA_032270985.1 Heliamphora pulchella | reverse complement strand
TAAGGTGTATTAATATGATGATTAGGGTGAAGTGATGTCCTGTTGAAGAGTGATGTCATCTGTGAGAGATGGGTTTTCATGGGCTTGTGTTAATACCTCTCCTTGTTCTTTCTTATTCGTAGAGAGATGAAGTCGAGACGTGGTAGGGGCCGAGGCCATGGCTAAGGCCGTGCGTTTGCCCAAGTTTCGGAAGAAGGGGATGTTTATGCCCTGTAGGAACAAGTGGGCGGTGTTGATGTTGTTCAAGAAATGCTTGATATGATGACGACGATGGCCGAGGCGACTAGGCCGGAGTGTTGGCACTTGAGCCCCGATATGAGCAACAATGGATAAGAGAATCCGAATAGACTTAAGCATGGCTACCGGCAAAATTTTTTTCTCATAATCGATCCCTTCTTTTTGAGTGAACCCTTTTGCAACAAGCCTAGCTTTGAAGGTTTCAACCTTCCTGTCTGCTCCTCTTTTTCTCTTGTAGAACCACTTGCATCCAATAAGTTTTATTCCTTCGGGTGGTTCTATAAGTTTCCAGACCTGATTGGAATACGTAGATTCCATCTCTGAATTCATACCCTTTTGTCGAAGATCTGAATCTTTGTGCTGAAGTGCTTCATTGTAGTTACAGGGTTTGGTATCTAGTTCTGCCTGGATCTTGTTAAAAGACTCTCCTAAGAACATATAGTGATCAGGTTGATGAACAACCTTGCCACTACGATGAGGCACTACCTGTGTCTGTGTATTAGCAGTAACACGCTATATAGAATCTGAATCATGTGCATTAGCACCTTGTTCATGATTTGCATCTGTCCCGATAATTCTCCCACTACGACGAGGCAATGGAATATCAGTGACTTTTAGTTCCTCTTCCGTTCTACTGGTCTTTTCCCTCATTTTTTCTAGAACAATTTTACTATTGGGCCTGTGGTTCATAATATAATTCTCTTTCAGGAATCGAAAATTGGTGCTAACAATGACCTTCTGATCCTTAGAATTATAAAATAGACCACCCTTCGTTTCCTTGGGATACCCGACAAAGAAACAGACTTCTGTCCTTAGTTCTAATTTACCCGTGTTTTCTTTCAGCACATGTGCTGGACACCCCTAAATTTGAATATTTCTTAGATTAAGCATATGCTTGGTCCACAATTTTGTCAGAGTAAAAGCAACTGACTTAGAAGGTACCAAGTTTAGAATGTAAGATGCTGTCTCTAATGTGAGTCCCCAAAATGAATCGGGTAATTCTAAATAACTCATCATGGATCTTACCATCTCTATAAGAGTCTTATTTCTTCTTTCTACTACACCATTCTGCTGCAGAGTGTCCAGTGTAGTCAACTGGGATATAATCCCTTATGATGACAAGTAGTCTATAATCTCTCTAAAGGGGTACTCCCCACCACAGTTGGATCGTAGTAATTTGATACTTTTATCCAGACATTTTTTTGCCTCCACCTTGAATTATTTGAATTTCTCAAAGTATTCAGACTTACGGTGCATAAGGTAAATGTATTCATAACTTGAGTAGTCATCAATGAAACTGACGAACTACTCAACGCCACCTCTAGCTCGGATTGTCATAAGACCACACACATCAGAGTGAACCAGTTCTAACGGTTCTTTAGCCCTATAGCTTTTGGCCGAAAAAGGACCTCCTGGTTATCTTACAGTCAAAGTAGGATTCATAAAGTGAAAGTACCTCTACTTTTAATAAACTCAAAGATCCATCTTCTACCAGTCAATTTATCCTTTTAAGATTAATATGACCTAAGTGTAAGTGCCAAAGAAATGTTTGGTTTATTAGAGAAGAAAATTTTTTCTTATATAGTAAATTAGATGTGTTATTCAATTCAGTTAGTTACAATGAATGAGAAATTAGAGTAATAACATAAAGATCATCCACCAATGTACCAGAACAGACAACCCGTTTATTATCCTTAATAACTATAGAGTTATTAAAATAAACCAAATATCCGTCTTGACCAATCGAGAAAGGAAAACTAAGTTCATTCTAATGGAAGATACATAAAAATAATCTCTCAATTTTAAAACCCAATCTCTACTAAAATTGAGAATGACATCTTCCACTGCAAGTGCTATCACTTTTGTATTGTTACCCATATGCAGAAAAATCTCCCCATCACTAAGTTGTCGTGTTTCTTGAAACTCCTGTAATGAATTGCAGACATGATTAGTGGCTCTCGTATCTACACACCAGGTATAGGTAGATAACACCGGTAAACATGTTTTCACAACCAGTGAACAGAAATTACCCCGTTTGTTTAGCTTGCTGAGATAAACTGGACATTGCTTTTTCTAGTGTCGTGTCTGGTTGTAATGAAAACATCTGCCTTTCGATTTTTTCACACCAGTTCGTAGCCCACTAACTATCCCGAAAACCATGTCACTCTATTTGTAAATCTTTTTCTTCTCTATGCCTTTCAGTTCAAAGAAAGAACCCTTTAAAAAACAAGCACATTTCCTAACATTGAAGGAATATCCTTGGTAGTTAAAGGTATATTCAAGTTACTTTTTCAATCAAAAAAATTCAATCCCGTTAGTTTATTTTCTTTGAGTATTGACGCGAGTGGATTAAAAAGCATTTTAATCCTGAGAATCACATAATTAAAAATAACCGTTAATTATGACGAGCACAATTTTGAATTTATTTTAATTTAGTTTCCTCTACTATATAAAAAAAAATTCGCCAGCAGCCTGGTTTTCTATAAATAGCATGTTTCGATTGGAGAATGTCTACTATTTATCGTTTGTTCAGACATGCCAATTTTTTTTAATTTTACTATCTAGGTAACTGACCATGTTAAGTAAAATTAAATAACTGACATAGCATTGGTCCAGTAGATAATAGCAGTGACTCAGATAAAGATAATACTATTATATACAGCTAAGTGTTAACTACCACCTATTCCTAAATCAATCGCTTCGCAATGAACCCTTTAGATGGAGAAGTGATCCACACTAACAATTATCTACAATTATCCCTAAAGGAGATTTGCACTGACGATACCGCAATTAATTTATCCGATGGGGAGGAAGGCCTTATGCCAATACGTAGGATTTAATTGTATCGCCTACAAACTGGTGATGAAAATTACGAAATTTATCTGTGAATAAATTTCCTCTTCCACTTAGATTTTTAAAATATTTTTTAGAATTATAAAAATTTATTTAATTAAAATAAATTTATTAATTTCGAAAACCACACGATCTGAAAGAGTCCAAAATTTCTTTCCGTGTACACGATTTCAAAGATTCTGGTTTACTAAACCATCTTTTTGTGTTATAATGCGTAATAAATAAAATTCGATAAATGCACAATTTTTCTTTTAATTTTTCTGCTAAGTTAGTGATTAAAGGTATTTAATTATTTTATTTTAGTTACACATTTTTCAAAAATAATAATTTATTTAGATTAAATATTTTTTCATTTAATTAATTCAAAATTCGGAATTAATTTTCACGTTTTTTTAAGATATCTGATTTAATAAAAAAATTATCTTAAACGTAATATTTTGTAAAAAATAAAATATCTAAAATTTTTTATTTTATTTAAAAAATTTTAATTAAAAAAAACTTAATTTTATTTTTTTTACAAAATTTTAATTAAAATCGAATTTTTCGAATTAATTAAATTAACAGAAAAATATAAAACAGATATACATCATCCACGCAGTTTGAAAGAATATAAATCCAAGATATGTATATATCTCGATTTTATAATCGAATAGAAACTTTAAAAAGTTTCAGTCTCTGCTTTTAAAAGATAAGCTACATAATCCTTAATTAATTTTCTGCATCCCGATTGCATAAGAATTCTTCGATTTACAGTGATATACAAATATATCACATCACGATCAAGATATATCATAAACGTCGAGCCAAAACAGCCCGGACCAGCCACCACCACCACCGTCGGCCAAATTGGCACAGCCGGCGCCACCGCTGCCGCCAGCTTTGGGAGGCTTTTGTCGCCTTCTCTGTGCTCCGTTTTGACCCGATTTTTTCATAATTGTTGGATAGTATTTAAGGTATGTTTACTGCTATTTTATGCCTAAAATTTTTTTCAAAAAATAGTCCAAAAAATATCCCAAAAAATTATCAAAATCAACCCCAACCGCCGCCAGGCAAAGTTGTCGGTGGTGGCTTTTTTTAATGATTTTTTACTACTATTTTTGGACTAATTTTGCTGCTATTTTTCATGCATAAAACTTGCAGAAACTCACTAAAAAAACTATTTTAAAATTGTTGAAAAAATTAGCACGATCCGTGGCCCGTAACACTCAAAACCATCGCGGTGCTGCCGCCTATTTTTCGTGTTCTTAGGATTCTACCTGTTTTTAAATATTCTAAACTAATATTTAAAAACAAATAAAATTTTTACATCGAAAAACTATGTCCCGTAGGCTCACATTTGATCTGAAAAATTTAAATTACCACGATCAACCTTCGTGATTAAAAAAATAATTATAATCATCATCCAAATCATTCAATCAAACACGAATAAAAAGATGATTATAAATTTGGAATTAGAACACCTGCAAAATAAAATTAATACAGTTCTAAATTCACCCGATCCCTCGAAAAATCATAAATAAAAATCAAAACAGCTCTGATACCAATTGTTGGAAGCAAAACTGCCAATATCATTATTTTTGTAAATAATTTTTTGATAAAAATAACTGGACGGGCAATTGCCAAAACGGGCTCTAGATAATTTTTTTTGCTGTTGAACGATTAAAATAAAACCCGTGCCACCACAGTTAATTTAGATGAATACATTTTTGGTAGATTCTCTAATTACGAACTTTTGATTCCGAGTTGAAACTCCGGTTAAACCTTCTACTGTATTCCCTTATGCGATTCTCGAACGTAGTGTGAACTATGATCCTTCGAGAACTCGTACCGACAAAATTTGGACAACCTTAGTCTTGAAAGACACGTTTTTTTGAATTTAATTCAGCCTACCCGCAAATTTCTAGGGCTATAGCGGGGACCTGTAGAGTAATTATGATGAAGACTTTTAGTGTAACCTGGATACATATCCAGCGATTTTCGCAATTATACAAACTTCTCAGCGGTATCTATAATTATGAAAACGTTGCAGCGGTTTTCGCAACTTTCATAAATCATTAAATTACAATTTACACCACTAAAGAACTGTAACTGCACTTTAAGCCATAATCTCACGACCAACTTGCATTGAACTCTTGTTATTAAATACTTAACTCATCTCCCCCCTCATACCCGTCAATTAAATTTAATTACTGGCAATTTAATTTAATCGGCTTCTTTAAATTACTTAAGCCCTTTCGTTTAACTTACTTGACTGCTGGATAATTAAATCTACCTGCAGGGTTTAGCCCAGTCAAAACTTATAAGGTTTCTTAATAGGGTATCGTCAATCCCGATCATTCGAGACGTGAATTTTGTCAATAATTAATATTCACCATATAATAATGTCGCTATCTAACTCACCGAGAATATAGACTTATATAAGATCGCACCCTCTAATGAATCAAAATAATGAATATTAAATATACGCAAATCAATAATTATTTCAAGATTAAGAGCATAAGCACTCTCACAATAATCTTGGGGTGTGAATTAATTTATATAGTCAGTATAAAATTAGTTACTCCAATATATCATGTTCAATACACACAAAGTGTACTAGCACAGAGAGTTGGAACAATAGGCGACAATATTATCTATTCCCCATAACCAAAACAGGTCTACTAAAACTCTGTACTACAGTCGTACCGATGGTATGCCTATTTCAATCTAAACTGTAAACAAATACTTATATTCTACAAGAATCGAAAATCTGGTCTTCTGTGTGCAAACCGTACTCCACACACCAGATTAAATACTGTACAGAATAAAGGACATCCATGCATAACATTAAATAAATGATATTACATACATTGCTCATTAGAATTATCATTAAATAGAAAATTAATTTTATTAAAAATAAAATTAAATACTAAAAATAAAATAAAGTCTATGGTTTTCAGTATATATCCTTAGCACAAGCCAATATATGTGCTCTAAAAACTCTTATGAGGTAAGCAAGAACACTAACGAGGTTCAGGAAGTATAGGATGGATGGGAGAATATCAAATAGAGAAGTATTTTGACAGAGTTTGGGCCTCTTGGTGTTTTTCTCTCTTGTTTATGCTTGGAATTGCCGCCTATTTATAGGCAAGGCGAGCAACACATAATCCTTTTGGGATGTTGCCACCTGTCCAAAAAAGAGTAATAGTGATGGCCGCTACCTTTTTGCTTTTGTACAGTGTAGGCCGCTACCTTTATGGTAGTGAAAAGGACAGTCGTGACTTTCAAAAGTCAAGGCCTGAATAACAAAGCACCTGATGTGACAAAGAAAGTCACGGCTTGGTTTAGGGTTTTCAAAAAAGGTTACGGCCATAAGAGTAAGGACACGACCTGTTCTAGGGTTTTAAAAAAGGTGGTGACTGTGTGTATGGGAAGGTCACGGCCTGAAGGTGTTTTTATGATTTTTGGATTTTGAGCCATATTTGTGATTTTGCTTGCTTGTGAGTATCATTGAGCATGATTCTCATACTTTCGTCATTGGGGTAAGCATTCGAGATAGGTACCTAAGATTCGACTTGGTCAGATTGGGGTGTCTACATCCCCTAGTCTAAACTCCACTGTTCTAAATATCCTGCATTTTCCTTGCCTTCTCCATGGCCTATTCTTACAACAACTCTCTTTTGGCTTGGATCGGTGACTTCTTCTTGGTCGAGAACAAGAACTTTCTCAACTTCAGTCTAGATGCGTTGTTCTCCCTACGTACCATGAGAATCGACTAGCATCTCTTGCGAAGGGTAGCCCAACTGTGGGACCCCAATGTACATGTGTTCCGTTTTGGGATTGAAGAGTTGTGTCCGACGGCAGAGGATTTTTCTGCCATCCTTGAGACCTTCTCTCGAGAGAAGATCATAGTTCCTACTCCCTTCTTGAGTTCCAGGGATTGATTGATGCAGCTCTGCGGCTATTCTAGACGTGAGGCTTCACTTATTACTCATGATAGATTTCTTGACGTGGCACGGATCATAAACCATTTTGGGCCTCTAGGTTCTCTTGTTGACTTCTCCTTCTAACTTCAGTTTCGTTATGCTCTTTGTATTTGTCCATTGGCCCATTTCCTTTTGGGGTCTTCTGACGGGCGAGCAAGTTCTTTGGTAGATGTGGCCTATAGATGCACAAGGGTCAGGGCCCTGTTCTGCTAGTCCTTGCTGAGACGCTTCTTAGCCTTGATGCAGTCCACAATGAAGGTGTCACTTAACTTGCTAGCAGTGCTCTTCTACTACAGGTGGTCATTCAACTCTCCTTTTTCTATTTTTCTCACAATTTTTCTACTTAGCTCTCCTTTTTTTTTTTGCTTTTCTCTTTATTTTTCCGCTCAACTCTCTTTTTTCCTTCTTTCTCTCAAGTTTTTCCACTCAACTCTCCTTTTTCTTTGTTTTGCTTAGGTTTGGCTGATGGAGAAAGTGAATTTACTGGAAAAGCCAGTATCTAATAGTTATAGTGTGAAGTCCTTTATCCACCATCAGGTTTATCCCCTCTGCTCTACTAAGACTGTTTGGAAGGATTATATGAGTTCTTTGACTGGGGAGGATATTTCTTGGCTATGCCCTAGTTGAAGATTTCTCGCATGACCATTGCCACCGTGGGTCACTCAGGAGTTCTGTTGGTTGGCTTGAAGCTAGCCACCTTCTATCATTCGTATCACATCCTTCGTCAGTTTGGGCGTACTTAGACCAGGCCTGATGCTGCCGTGACCCATTTGTATAGTTCTTCCCATCAGGTCCCTTTCATGGGTCAATACCAGGGGGCTTGGTCTTCTCGACTGATGGTGCCAGCTGGTGGGGAATTCAATAACCGGCTTTCTAAGGATTATAGAGCTTGTTGGGGAAGGAGCTAGAGCACTTGTAAGACAAGGAGGATATGCAAAGAGAAGAAGGACTTGACTCTACTTCACTGTATCTCGATATTTTGTCTGTTTCTTTTTAGCTTTTTAGGACGAGGACTTGTGAGCCTCCCTTGTTTTGGAATTAAAATTGAGTTAGTAAAAACTCTTAATGAAGGTTTCTCCTCTTTTGTTCACGGTGATTTCTGAAACTGTTCTTTTATATTTTTTCTTTTGTACTATAATCAATTTATTATAAAAACTTAAAGTAAGTTTTTGCATTAATCCACTACTTCAAGCATGGTTACAAAAGGGGAATTTCAAACAAAGGTTAGGGTCGAACTTCTAACAAAAGTTGCCTACGTATCCCGAAGAAAGGAAATCATGTCATAACGTAATTTGAGGCTTGAGTTATACTCGGGTATTAATACTCTCCTTTTGCCGATTTTTCTTCAGGTGTAGATCTTTTTGTGCTGATCTGAATTGATGGGTGTAGAAAAAACATTCCTGTCTAGGTTCATAAGGATAGCAACGCCTCCTTACATTAGGGTTTTGATAAGGTATGGTTCAGCCCAATTGGGTTTGAACTTGCCCCTTGGATCGAAGATCGGAGCTCTATTCTCTTTGAGGACTAAGTTGCCTTCCTTCAAGTTCTGAGACTTAACTTTCTTGTTAAATGGCCGAGCTATTCTTCTCTGATACCTTTGATTGTGAAACAACGCTCTTAATATTCTTTCATCAAACAAGAGCAATTTTTTGAATCTATCTCTCTGCCATTTGGACACGAGGATACTGCTTTTGACTACTATTATCAAAGATGGAATCTCCGACTCTATGGATATTATTGCTTCCATCCCATATACCAGTGCATAATTGTCACTCCGGTAGAGGTCCTAATCGATGTTCGGTATCCTCAGAGTGCAAATGACAGCTTTTTAGGCCAATCTTTACTTCCTTCTATTGTCTTTTGTAGGATCTTCTTCACATTTTTATTAGCAGCTTGCACAGTTCCATTGGTTTGCAGTCAATATGGAAAAGACTTATTACTGACAATTCGATAATCTTTCAAAAGATTTAAAACTTCTCCTTGGAAGTGAGAACCATTGTTACGAATTATCTCGTGCGGAATCCCGTATCAACAGATAAGATTCTCCTTGATAAACATGGCTGCTTGGGAGGCTTTCAAAATAGCGTAGGAGATGGCCTCAACCCATTTCATGTCTAATTCCTACGAGAATAAACTCATGTCCATTGAAGCCTTGGGTGTGACCTTCCCTATCACATCAATTCTCCAAACTGAGAATGGCCAAGGCGACATCATATTGTAGAGCTGAGACGGTGGCTCATGCATGAGGGGTTGGTATACTGAAAACTATGTTTTTAGTGTTTAATTTTATTTTAATGAAATTAATTTTTTTATTTTATGAGAATCTTAATGAGTAATGTATGTAATATCATTTCTTTAATGTTATGTATAGATAGCCAATATTCTTTGTAATATTTAATCTGGTGTGTAGAGTACGGCTTATACACAGAAGATCAGATTTTAGGTTCTTGCAGAATATAAGTTTTATGTTCACAGTTTAGATAGAAATGGACATATTATCGGTACAATTGTAGTACAGAGTTTTAGTAGGCTTGTCTTGGTTATGGAGAATAAATAATAGCGTTGCCTGTTGTTCCGACTCTTTATGTTAGTACACTTTGTGTGTATTGAACTGGACACATTGGAGTAATTAATTTTATATTGACTATATAAATTAATTTACACCCCAAAATTATTATGAATAGTGTTTATACTCTTAATCCTGAAATAATTATTGATTTGCATATATTTAATATTCGTTATTTTGATTCATTAGAGGATGCAATCTTATATGGATTTATATTCTCGGTGAGTGGGATAGTTGCATTATTTATATGGTGAATATTAATTATTGACGGAATCCACATCTTGAATGATCGGGATTGACGATACCTTCTTAAAAACTTATAAGTTTTGACCGGGCCAAATTCTACAGGTGAATTTGATTATTCGGCAGTTAAATAAGTTAAGTGAAAAGATTTAAGGAATTTTAAAGAAGCTGATTAAATTAAATTGTCAGTAATTAAATTTAATTGGCAAGTATCGAAAATTTTAACGTGGAGAGAAATATTAAGCATTTAATAACAGGAGCTCAATGCTAGATGGTTTTGAAATTATGGGTCAGAGTGCAATTATAGTTCTTTAATGGTGTGAATTGTAATTTAGTATATTTATAAAAATTGTAGAAACCGTTGCAAGATTTTCATAATTACAGATACCTCTGCAAAGTTTACTTAATTACAGAAATCACTGGATGGGTATCTCGGTCACACTAGAAATCTGATTCATAATTACTCCGCAGGTTCCTGCTGTAACCCTATAAATATGCGAGTAGGCTGAACCAGTTTCATAACTTATCTTTCAAGATTAAAGCTGTCCAAGTTCTGTCGGTACGAGATCTCGGAGGATAGTAACCCACACTACGTCCGGAAATCACGTAAGGGAATATAGTAGAAGGTCTGACGGGTGCTTCAACTCGGAATCAAAATCGTAGTTGGAAAATCGACTAAAAGGTATTCTTCTAAATTAACTGTGGTGGCACGGGTTTTATTTTGATCGTTCGTCATCAAAAATTTTATCTGGAGCCCGTTTTGGTGATTGCCAGTCCAGTTAATTTTTTTCGAAAATCATTTACAAAAATTATGATCTTGACAGTTTTACCTCCAACAGGTACACGCATAGGTTTGCATGGACTTGGCATTTCTGGCATCTTCGAACAAACTGGTGACAGTCTGTCTCCATCGTCATCTAAAAGTATCCTTGGCACAAGATTTTCTTGGCTAGCATAATTCCATTCATGTGAGGCCCGCAAACTCCTCTATGAACCTCTCTCATCAATTCGTGTCATTCTTCCATGTTAATACAAAGCTTATTAACTCTCAGATATCCTCTCTTGTACAGTCTTCCTCTACAGATCATAAACTGCGCGGCGAGTCTTCTAATAGCCCTTTGATTCTTCTTAATGGCTCTGCTAGGATACTCCCCATTCTCTATGAAATTCTAAATGTCGTGGTACCAAGGTAATCCATCATTGACTTCTTGGGCAGCGATGACATTACCGATTGCGGGTGTATCTGTTTGTTGAATCTCTAAAGGTCTCATCCTTACTTTAGGCGGTATGTCTATCATTGATGCCAGAGTGCATCAGCGAACTTGTTTTGTAATCTCGGGACGTGGGTGAACACCACACTTTCAAAGCATGGGATCATTACTTCAAGCTCCCAGTGATACAAGATCAACCCCTCTTCTTTGACCTTCCACTCTCTTTTCTCTTGAGAGACGACCAAAGATGAGTCCACTATAACTTTCAACTTTCTTACCCCTAGTTCTAAAACTGTTTCCAATCTGGCTAGACAAGCTTTGTACTTGGCCTGGTTGTTAGTAACCTTAAAACTCAACTTATAAGCCAAAATGATATGGGAATCATCGGAAGTAATGAGGAGTATTCCCATTCTGTATTCATATTGGTTCGAAGCTTCGTCGAAGTATAGGGTCCACAAATCCTTCTCAATTTTCAACACTTGTTCATCGAGAAACTCAAACTCGGGTTCTTCTTCTACTTCAATAGGATAGTCGGCCAGGAAATTTGCAACGACTCTCCCTTTCATTAATTTTCTCGTGACATACTACAAATCGAACTCAGTTAGCATCAGCAATCAACAAGCTAACTTCCCTGCTAATGCTGGCTTCTTGAAGAGGTATTTAAGCGGGTCCATTCTTGAGATTAGAACAACTCGATATGCCAGCATGTAATGGTGTAACTTCTAGGATACCAAAGCTAGCGCCTAGTAAGTCTTCTCCAAAGGCGTATACCATTTCTTACAATCAGTCATCTTCTTGCTTAAGTAATAGACAGCTCTTTCTACCTTAGCTTCATCTTCTTGAGCGGACATATACCCTGTTGCTGAATTAGTCACTGATAGGTACAATATAAAAAGGATTACTGGGTTCTGGTGGTGATAGAACTGGAGGGTTTTGCAAATACTATCGTATGGCATCAAAAGCGTCATGACATTGCTAATCCCACTAAAACTTGGTCCCCTTCTTCAAAAGTCAGAATAGAGGTTGGCAGCTAGTGGTCAACTTGGCGATGAATCGACTGATGAACTAAATTTTTCCTAGGAAGCTCCTTACATCCTTCTCGGTCATCGGGGGAGGCATTTCAAGGATGACCTTGATCTTTGACGGATCCACTTCTATACCTCGCTGTGTGATCATAAATCCGAGCATCTTTCATGTTGTAACTCTAAAAGCACACTTCTGTGGGTTTAAACGCATAATATACTTTCTTCTCCGGTCGAAGAACTTCCTTAATGCTATGATGTGCCCCTCTTTGGTCTTGGATTTCACGATCATGTCGTCTATGTACACCACTACTTCCTTGTGTATCATGTTTTGCAGCAATGTGGTTGCAGCCTTTTGATATGTTTCTCCCGCATTCTTCAGCGTAAACGGCATAACCCTATAGCAATAGGTACCCCAAGGAGTCGTGAATCTAGTTTTTTCTCAGTCTTTTGGAACCATCAAAATCTGGTTGTATCTTGAAAATCCATCCATGAAAGACATGAGTGCATTCCCGACGGTATTATCCACCAACACATCTATGTGGTGAAGAGGGAAGTTGTCATTTGGACTACCCTTGTTAAGATCATTGAAGTCGATACACACTCGGATTCTTCTATCTTTCTTTGATACTGAGATTATGTTAGGAACCCACCTTGGGTACTCTGTGACCATAAGAAATACGGTGTCTATTTATTTGGTGACCTCCTCCTTAATCTTGAGGGCCCAATCCGGTATGATTCTTCTGAACTTCTACTTGACGGGTGTACGATATCAGGATCTATGCCAGGTATATCTTCATAGGACCACACAGAAATATTTTTAAATTCTTTTAATAAAAAAGTTAATTGCTTACGTTCTTTTAAAGAGAGCGTAGAACAGACTTTAACTAGCTGTGTATTTTCTTCATTATTAAGGTTTATTAAGACAATTTCTTCAATTACAGGTTTAGTTCATGTCTCTTTTTCCCTTTCAATTAAAAGTTTTAATTTTTCGGGGATATCCTCCTTGAATTCTTCAAAATTTTCTGAATCAAAAAAAAATATTTAAGACACAGCGAAGTAAGAAAAATCTGATTTCATTTCATTAACTTCAAAGGGGGTTACAACTTGGGACTCAAAGAAAAAGGGACTCGAGATGCCGATAGGTGCATTCCCAGCAGATTTGTCCTTACAAACACTATTCACAAACTCAACAAGAATAGACTCAACAGACCCAGATCTTAACTCACTTGTTACATCATCCATACAAAAAGACTGACTCTTTTTCTTCTCAACAGCAATCATGATAAGTGTGGTGTAATTTGCAAGCGCGTCGGCGTCCATCATCAGCACGTCCTTGTCTTCCTCATTGCCTATATGCACTCAGGCTATCTTTTCATCAAAGAAAGAACCTAGATCTCCTTCTTCGCAATGAACTGCCCAGTCTATCGGTACCTTTTCAATGAAGCCTATCTACCATATCTCTACTTCCTCCTTGTTGTTGAATAACTGGTGGCTGAAAAAGATTTCTGATTAGTCCTCTCCTCAGTGCATGGCTCGGGAAACCCACAATAAGGGAAGTCATCTCCCTCTTTAATAAATTATCCATTCAATGTCAGTCCGTACTCCCCCATCTTTGATCCTTCCATCTCCGACTTATATCTAAGCCCATGCCTGTGACCATTATGGTACACGGGGATTGGTTCTGAGATTTCTTGCAGGTGCTTGCTGTAGACACCCTAATTTGACCCCGCCCAAACTTAGGTGAATCCGACGATGAAAACGATTAGAATGGTGCCTTAATACAATCCTCGAGAAAAGATCCAAACTCGGTATTTAAACCCAATCATCAAAATCTTCATACCAATGAAATCTTTTTGAACCACCAACTCCAAAATGGCGACCACCAATAGAACCTTTTGGAAACTACCACTTTTTGTGGCGATCACCAATAAAACTTCATGAAAACCTAAGCCCAAAGTGGCGACCGCCATCTCCAGCATGGCGACCACCAACCGTCATTGTGGTGACTTCCAATAAAAGCTCTTGGAACTTTTCCAAACATGGGGACCGCCAACTCATGACCTGGCGACCGCCAACTCCAAATGGCCTGACGTGCCCCAAAAACGTGTCAGCATCTCATTGGTTGAAGAACTTTATAAATACCATACCCCAGTGTACGTTTTCAGGACAGAAGTTTAGAGGAAAGTTTAGTGAGAGAAGATCTGTCGAGTTGCCAGCAATTCAATCCCTAACGCCGAAACTCTGCCGAAGTACTGAGAGCTGAACCCCCGACCAATACTGAAATCTTCGCTTCGATCATCACCCGAGGATTGGACCATTGAAGCACATTCCCCGACTCGAGGATTCATTAGTAATCTAGGTATTCCGTCTGGATCTCCGATCTTTCTATCTCTATTTTCTCTCTTTTGGAGCAACCGAGTTAGCATTAATTTTAATTCTCTTACCATCTATAGTTAGTTTAATTTACGTACCATTTTCATTTCATTTGTGTTATAAATGTGAGTTGCGTATAATGTGTATGGTTTAATTGTCATTCGCTAATTTCTTTATTCTTATATGTTCACATTTCACACTTGCACTTTGATCGCTTTTTAAAGTTCATTGATTAGCGCTAATACAATGGATAATATGGCTTACGATGTCATTATCGTCATAATCAACGCGCTTATATTCATATGGTGGTAATTCCCAATACTACACCCATATTTTATATTTCTTGTAATAATCTTTTTCTTTTCTTTTCTTGTAATATTAGTTCAATGTTCATTTTCTTTTAATATTAGTTTAATGTTCCTTTATTCTGATAGTATAATTTCTTTTTCTAGTGTGTTTCATTTTTCTTTCTTTTTCTTTTAAGATTAGCTTTTTTTTTCATTGCACCTTTTTATTTTTCTTCAATGGTCTATATTTTTCTTTCCTTTTATTTTGCCACATCTTTTTTAGCACTAGCTTAATTTGCTTTTAATTGCATTCTCTTTATTTATTTTTTCTTTTGTTAAATTTAAAAATCACAAAAAGTTTCTTAAGTTTGTTTTCATTTCTTTTATGTTAATATAGTTTTCTCTTTGTAGTTTAATTCTCTTTTGTTTTCTTTTTCTTTTATTTTCTTTTAAAATATAAAATGTGAATAGTTATATTTTCTTTTATTAATTGCATTTTTTTAACTTTTTTATTTTAGCATAATTTTTCTTTTATAAACTTTTTTTTTATTTTCTTTTTCCTTCAAATCTTTAAGTTTGCTCTTGTCATAAAACCCTTATTTTAGATTACTTTGTTAGTAAGCTCTCTTTTTAATATAAGATTTTCACATGCTTTCTAGTTTAGTTATGCTTTTAGATAGTTTGATGATATGCATGTTCTATATGTTAGTTTAGTGTTTACTCACTTTATTTCAAAATTAGGTAGTTTATTTTGTTAGCAATTCATGATTAGATAATTTTAGCCATTTCTAGCATATTTTTGTTTTTTTATTTAAATCATGACAGCTTAGGTTATTTTGGTAAAATTGTATGCAGGTGTGTTCCATGTAACTTTCAGTTAGAATTGCATGCCGTAGAACGTAGAATTTTACCACTTTATTTACTTTGTTTTGGTGTTCTATATACGTATGTTATGTATTTTTTATATTTGATTTTGGATGTTCTCTCTTTACCTCTATTTTTTGTATTTGCATGCATTTGAGAAATGTTATTAAGAACCAATGATGATTAGTAGAGGCCAACCTTACGGTTGGGCGAGCGGGGTACCTAACACCTTTTTCGATTCGTACCTTATCCCCCGAACCCTTTTTATTTAGTTAAACGTTTTAAAAATCAGTAACCATTTTTGTTTTTTTTGGTTTTTCTCAAAAACTAAGTGGCGACTCTATTTTCAACAAAAAAGAGTTTTTAAAATTTGGCTTTCAAGGTGTTAAAATATTTCCCAAACATTCTTTGAATTCCCTTATCTTTTATCATTTTCAAAAACTCCCAAAATCCTGGCGCCACAGTATTATCTGGCGACTCCGCTGGGGACTGGTTTATAAAATCAAATAAGAGGGCTAGACTTGAAAATATCATTGGTTCTTAATATGTATTGCTCATTTGCATTCTGGCATGCTTGTGCAGTGTTCTTCAACCCCCCTGCCTGGTTGACCTGATGCCCTGATCGTTTATCCGTTTCGAAAATTGTTGGGAAGGCAGGTAAGCCTTATTGACCGTACGCTTTTATAGATACAGTAAAAGAGTTCAGGCCTACCATTTGATCATGTCCTGCACCACTCCAGGTATGAGTGGTACATACTCAGCTCTATTCAGAAGGTACCATGTTCGATTGACCAAAATTGGCCTCTTGCATATAATAGCTTAGAACCCTCCATTAGGTGATGCTAACCCTAGTAAGATTATGTGTTTTCTTAATTGTATGTTTTGTTTGTGTATTGTTAGGTTTGTTTGTTTGGATTAGAATAGTTCCTTTTTCGGGTTCGGCCCGGGTTTTTTGTTCCCTCCTTTGTTGTTTAGGATAGTTTTGCCTTCGGGTTCTTACCTGGGCTTTGTTCTTCATCTTGTTTGGTTTTCATGTCGTAGTTTTCTTCTCGGGGTCATGCCCGTGTTTTTGCTTTGAGGTCTCTAAGATAGTACATGGGGTTTCTCTTTCTTCTGGGTTATTCCCGGGTTGTTGGTTTTATTTTCCTGTTTTCGTTTAGAATTGCCTACCCTTGTTAGACTCGTCTAAGCTAGTTTTGTTTTTCTACCGTTATGCTGCCCATTTTTTCCTAGAAATGTAGATCGAACAGGTCTCTTAGGGCTTAGAACTGCTTTCTTACCAGAATGCTGCCTGTTTCTCTGTTTAGATAAACTGCCCTTTTAGAGTCTGGTTTAGCTTCTCCTTAGCCTTCACCTCAGGTTTTCATATGTCCTGTTGTTATGCTGCCAGTATGAGCCCGGTAGGGGCATTGTTTCAGCTTTCGTGATTATCTACTTATGGTTTGATGTTTCGGGTATCTAAAATGTTTGCTATCTATCGTCAGAATTCTTATTCGGGAAGTATTTAATACTATTTATTCTGCTTTTTGGATCCAAATATTCTTTGGGTCTAGATCATTGAGCTGGGAAGATTACAATCAACACGTGTCTGGGCGAGATCAGGGTCAAGAAGACTCTATAGAATATCTAAACAGCCAGCTGAGTCATCAAAAATAGCAGAGAATGAAGTTAATCTAATAGCCCTGATGAGGGCGATCATTGAGATACAACAGACCGTAAAGCAGTAAACCCAGGCTCAAAATCAGTGTCAAGTACAGATCCGGGCGATTCAGGCTCGTCTGCCTAGTGTGAATGGACAGTCGAATGATACGAATGAGAACGGTGAAGACTTTTGGGATGATAACCAGGGACATGATGCACCACAAGTGGTTGTGCCACCTTGGGTTTCCTGCCCAATTGTGGTGGAGGAACAAATTACGGCTTAGTCTAGAGAGTCCGCACTGGCAGAAAAGATTGATTAAATGGAGAAGGTACTGAGAAAGGCAAAGGGAATGAAGAATACATGCTTGATGTAGGCGGTTTGTGTTTATTCTCAAATGCCAAACTGCCTAAAAAATTCAAGATGCTAGAGATGGAGAAGTTTGACAGGACTGGAGATCTCCAGATCCACTTGAGGATGTATGTCAGCACTCTCTCCCGAATGGAAATCGATGATCAGCTCAAGGCCCAATTGTTCCACCGATCACTTTCTAGGGCAGCACAAAGGTGGTTTCTCTCCCTAGAAGTGGCTAAGACTAGAACCTGAGAGGATATATCCACTGTTTTCATCAGTCAATACAGCTATAACGTCTAGCTGGACGTCATCACCCGAGAGTTAGAAACGACTCGTCAAGAAAATTGGGAATCATTTGTTGACTTTCTAACCCGGTGGAGAGGCAAGGCAACCAAAATGACTAATTGGCCAATTGGGAAAGAACAAGTGAGAATTGTGGTGAAAATCTACAGTCTCCTTTGAAGCGTTACCTTATCACACAGCCGCTCTCTACCTTTGAGCAGCTATTTGAGAATGTCATTCAGTCTGGAGATATTGAGAAAGTGGAGCCCAGTCAAAAACCAAGAAGGACCTTTCTTGCCAACAACCAAAATTAGTTTGCTTCTGCCAACCTCGTTTCTCACTCGAACGAGGTTAACCTTTTGAACCCTTCATCCTCTGCCCAACAATCAAATAATACCCAACAGTCAAACAACAGTCAGCAGCCGCAACAAAGGCCAAGGAGAGTCTTCACTCCCCTCAACATTTCATTATCCACAGCCCTGAATCGTCTTGTCGAAAAAGGGCTTATCAAGCTATTGGACCCCATACCCGTACTTGATCCCCTACTGCTACGATATAATGGGTCTCAATATTTTGCCTACCACCAGGGTCATAGACATTTGACTGATAAATGTATGAGGTTGCGTGATGAGATCTAGGATCTCATCGACAACAAAGTAATCCCTCCACCATCTGCCACTCCAAAACCAAATGTCACGACCCATCCCTTGCCAAATCATGCCAAGCAAGCTGGGGTAAATTGTATGTCTCTAGGGCAATTAGACGATTCGAGCTAGCACATCTGTTCAGTGCATCTGTCACACTCGCATGTTTCATTTACCGAAGATCAGGCAACCTGTTCGTTGATTATGGATGGAAATGGCTAGAATATGATGGAGGAATGGAATGACGATGCCTGAAAGGGGTAGATGGCAATCCAAGTCAACCAACAAGAAGAAAAGGAGCGTAATGAAGAAAATGATTGGCCATTGGATTACCCGGCTCAACCATATAGATTTCGCCATGTGCTCGACGGCATTACCCTTCCTCAACTTTTAAGGAGGAGATATATGTTAATGATATGCAATCCTATTGGTTAGTGAGTGTCAGGCTAAAATTCGATGGGGTTGAGTGGACTAATTTCTGGACCGCTCGAGAACAGCAGGTGGGTTTTATTGGAGAGGACATCTGGGAAGAGGTTGACAATAGGTGGGCCATTAAGGATGATGAGGAAAGAAGAGGAAGAGCAACGATCAATGATTTGAATGATCTATGGGCATTTGAAAGCCCTCTGCATGTAGACGAGGTGAGGCAGACTGAAAGTACAATGCTGTGATTGTGAGATCCTGAGGAAGGCATAGAATATCTGACTAGGAGTGAGCGGCATTTTAAGCCGGATCAGTTGAAAAAAAGATAGACAAGTGGGAAAGGAAAAGAGAAGGAACAGGAAGAAGAGGACGACGTTGTACTTAAGCAGCTGAAGAAGACACAGGCTAACATTAGCATATGGGGCTTATAGATGGCTTCACATCGGAACCAGAAAGACGTGCTAAAAGTTCTAAACAAAGTCAATGTGTCGATAGATGCGACCCCTGAATAGTTTATTGGATTAATACTACTAGTTGAGGAGCAGAAAGTGATTTCTTTTTCATAGAAAAGATTTACCATTAGAAGGGAAGAATCACAATAAGCCTCTATACAATACAGTCAAGTGTTTAGAAAAATGGGTCCCGGTAACACTCATCAACAACGGTTCAGCCTTGAACATTTGCCCACTCAGAACTACAGTTTTTCTAGGGATGAAGCCAGACCAATTCATACCCTACAATCAAGGAGTCTGGGCCTACGATAACACGAGGAGGGATATGTTGGGACTGGTATCATTCGCAGTATCAGTGGGGCCTTTGGAGACGTCAGTTGAATTTCATGTACTAGATGTGCCAGCCTCCTTCAATCTGTTGTTGGGCAGAACTTGGCTGCACAACTCAAACGTCCAGGCAATGCCATCTACTCTCTATCAAAAGTTAAAATTGATAAAAAAATGGGGCAGTGCTGACCATCCACGGAGAAAATAGTATTCAACCTTTAAGGGGAGAAGGCTCGACTCACTTGGAGGTTCAGTATGGAGAAGGGGATGTGACGTTAAGTGGGTTTCAATTCAATAAAACTCAGGCTATGTAGATGCTGTTAAAGGATAAGAAAAATTACATCAACCCGTGAGCAGTTTCAATGATGCGGTAAATGTCTTACTTCCTAGGAATAGGGTTGGGTCACAAATAGCAGGGTACTCCAGAACCTATCTAGGTATTTCCATCTTTACGCCTTTTCAATCTTCGGTACAAATCGACGGAAGAAGATTTGGAAGGGCCTAAAAGGGGATGGAAGGCCAAGCACTCAAAAATGCTCAATGGGTACTTTGTTAAAGAAGGATAAGATTTCCCGTACTACGGCTTTCCAAAGCCATGGATCGACGAAGAAACTGACCAGAAGTTGCCAGGGCTGGAAATTTTCTTTGGCCACCAATTATCTGATATGGAAGAAGATGAAGTAGTGGAAGAGGAAGGGAAGAAGATCTAAGAGGAAGATTGGGCAAACAAGCTTGATGGTGTCGACATGAGAATGTTGTTCAACAAAACGATGGCTCTACTGCACATAACTGACCAAGACTGCTTCATGATGGGCTTCAGCGCACCAGCCGACTACACCAAGCTCATTGTAGAGGCAGCTGCAAAAGAAGTGAAGAACTGGACCTTAGAGTCTGGTAATGTGTATGTTGTCTGTTCTGAATCTGAGTCTGAGTTTGTGATTGATGGCACGTCTGTTTGTGCACTTCCCCCTGTTTATGCTTTTGAGTTTGTAATTCTATCTTCCTTCAATGAAATGAATGAGATATCCGGTTACTCTGCTTTATTTGATTTATTTCATATACTTTTTGATGATTTTAAATTCGACGGGGATATCCCCGAAGAAATAAAAATTTTAATAAAAAGAGAAAAAAAATGCATGCCTAACCAATAATTGAAGAAACTTTGTCAATAAATCAGGGTAATGAAACTAACCCGTAAAATGTGCAAATTGGTTCTTCTTTATCCTTAGTTCAACGTGAACAATTAATAACTTTATTAAAAGAATTCAAAGACGTATTCGCATGGTCTTATGAGGATATGCCCGAAATTGATTCCGACATTATCCAACACCATATCCCCTTGTACCCTGATGCTAAATTGGTCAAACAGAAGTTGAGACGGATTCGGCCAGAATGGGCTCTGAAGATTAAGGAAGAAGTAGCCAAACAGATCAATACTGGATTCCTGATGGTAACCAAGTATTCAAAGTGGGTAGCTAATATCGTGTTAGTTCTAAAGAAGGATGGTCGCATCTGGGTCTGTGTAGATTTTCGAGATCTTAACAAGGCCATCCCAAAATACGACTTTTCACTGCCACATATCGATGTTTTAGTAGACAGTACGGCAGGGCATGCCTTGTTATCATTCATGGATGGCTTCTTCGGATATAACCAAATTATGATGGATCCCGAGGATAGAGAAAAGACAACATTCACCACACCCTGGGGTACTTATTGTTATCGTGTAATGCCGTTTGGTTTAAAGAATGCAGGGGCAACCTATCAGAGGGCTGCCACTACATTATTGCATGACATGATACATAAGGAGGTCGAAGTGTACATGAATGACATGATAGTTAAGTCCAAGGATCGGGATGGCCACATCGTAGCAATACAAAAGTTCTTTGAAAGGATTCAGAAGTATAAGATGCGGCTCAACCCACAAAAGTGTGCCTTCGGAGTTACTGCTGGAAAAACACTTGGATTTATGATCACTCAATGGGGTATCGGAGTAGACCCTTTAAAGATTAAAGCAATCTTGGAAATGCCTCCTCCAAGGACCCAGCGAGAAGTTAAGGGCTTTCTGGGTAAGATACAGTTTATCAGTCAATTCATTGCAAAATTGACAACTACCTGTGAGCCGCTCTTTTGTTTGCTGAAGAAAGAAGTCGAGTTCGAATGGGATAAAAAATGCCAAGATCCCTTCGATGCCATGCAACAGTACCTGCAAAATCCACTTGTTCTAGCTCCTCCCGAACCTAATAAGCCATTGATCCTTTATTTGTCAGTGACTGATTCAGCTATGGAATGTATGCTGGCACAAGCAGGAAAAACTAGAGTCGAAAAGGTGGTCTACTACTTGAGTAAAAAGATGACGGGGTCAGAAATACGATACACACCACTAGAAAAGACATGCTGGGCTTTGGTTTGGGCTTCCCAAAAACTGAGGCATTACATGCTGTCTTTCACGGTGAATATCATCTCTTGGATGGACTCGTTAAAGTGCCTGTTTGAAAAGCCAACACAAACAGGAAGGTTGGCTTGATGGTCGCTGTTCTTATCATAATTTAACCTCAAATATGTCACCTGAAAGTCAGTCAAGGGTAGAGCAGTAGCAGAATTCCTGGCTGACCAACCAGTTAAGGGGGGTGAGGACACAGAGTTCTAATTTTCTGACGAATAGCTGATGAAAGTCGAGGATGACAAGTGGACTCTATATTTTGATGGTGCATCCAATCAATATGGCTATGGAATAGGAGTCCTTCTTGTCACTTCTGACGAATCACACGTCCCCTTGTCTTTGAAGCTCAATTTTGAAGTTACTAACAATCAGGCTGAGTATGAGGCATGTTTAGCTGGAATGGAGACAGCCATAGAATTAGGGACAAGGAAGTTGGAAGTCATCGGAGACTCGATACTAGTGGTTTCACAAGTAAGAGGAGAATGGAAGGTCAGGGACGTGATATTAATTCTTTACCATGAAGAGCAGGAGAAGCTAATACCATGTTTTGAATCAGTAATCTTCACCCATGTTTCAAGACTGCAGAATAAGTTTGCTAATGCATTAGCCACTCTAGCATCCATGATTGACATCCCACCGAGGTCAAAATGAGGCCATTGATGATTGAACAGAAGAGAAAGTCGGCATATGAGATGACGGCCACAATCGAAGAGGGCACCGACGGACTTTCGTGGTATTTTGACTTCCAAAACTTTGTAGAGAAAGGAGAATATCCCAAGTTTTTCAGTAAAAAAGATAAAAGGGCAATACAATGATTATCCACACATTTTGTCGTTTGCGGGGGAAGACTATACAAACGAGGACATTCTGGGGTTAATAAGTTGTGTGTCAACACTGAAAAAGGCCAAGAGTTGATGAAAGAGATTCACGTAGGAGTTTGTGGGCCACACATGAGTGGAAACATGTTAGCCAAGAAAATCCTACGACAAGGATACATTGGATGATAATGGAAACAGACTGCATACAGTTCGTGCGGAGATGTCATAAGTGTCAGATTCACGCAAACCTTATGCATGTTTCTCCATCTCAGTCGTATAACCTGACATTGCCATAGCCATTTTCAGTATGGGGCACTGATGTAATCGGAAGGATAACACCGAAGGCGTCAAATGGGCACGAGTTCATTTTAGTGGCCATTGACTACTTTACCAAGTGGGTGGAAGCAGCCTCCTACTCAGTATTGAAAGCTTCTCATGTTGTTAAGTTCATCAAGCAAAACATCATTTGCCGGTACGGGATCCCCCATGAGGTTATCTCAGATAATGGCTTGCATTTTCAAGGAAAGGTCTTAGATTTTTTCGAAGAATACCAGATCACTGCCACAAGTACTCACCATATCGGCCGTAAACCAATGGGGAAGTCGAGGCAGCAAATAAAAATATCAAGAAGATCCTGCAAAAGACAATCAACTCACATAAGAATTGGCCAGAACATCTATCATTTGCACTTTGGGGATATAGAACGTCAATCAGAATTTCAACGGGAGCTACTCCATACTCTTTAGTATACGGGATGGAAGCCGTGCTTCCCATTGAGGTGAAAATTCCTTCGCTAAGGGTAGTGGCCGAGGCCGGTATTACAGAAGCAGAATGGCAGAGGAACCGAATGGAAGAGTTGCTTTTGTTTGATGAAAGGAGGCTAAATGTTCTGTTCCATGTATAAGGGTACTAGATGAGGATAGCTCGAGCATTCAACAAGAAGGTCAAGACCCGCGATCTTAGAGAGAGAGATTTGGTTCTTAAGGAAATCAGAGCTCCCATCTTCGACCCCAGGGGCAAGTTCACGCCAAACTGGTCCGGACCGTTTCTAATCAAAACTATTATGACCGGTGGTGCCATCATTATTATGGATTTGAATGGCAATGTGTTCTCCACTCCAGTTAACCTTGATCAGCTCAAAAAGTACTATCCTTGAGGTAAAAATAAAGAAAAGATGAAAGCACGCAGAGTTGAAAATCGAAATGGCAACTTAGGCAAAAGTTAAAGTAGCCTGCAAGGCCAAAAACCCGAAAAGGCGACATTGACAAAAGTTAGGAGATCACAAAAGGAGAACGTCAATACCCGAGTGTAAACCAAACCAGAACTACGTTATTGCCTGATTATATTTTTGAGATATGTAGGCAACTTCTTTTAAAAAGTCTGGCCACATTCTTGGTTTTTAACCGTTTTGAATCTGAGTAAGACCAATGCAAATTTATTTTTAAAATTTTGATAATAAAGTCATTTAATTACAAAAATCGAAAGACTTGGGATAATTTTGAACCTTCTTTTCATTACTCTAGCTTTGGGTTACAATGTTTTGAAAATAAAAGGGAGAGCGCGCAAGTCCCAAACTCTACAAATAAAATAAAAAGGAAAGTTGTGAAATGTTTAAAACAAAGTGGGGTCCCTCAAATCTTCCTCCTTTTTGCCACCTGTTTCCCTTATTCTGTCTTTTTTCTCCCTATCCTGCATCAGTCATGTCTAGTACTCGGCAGAAAGCTCAAGACACTACAGTTCCTGCATCTCCATCCGTGAACGAGACGGCAAGGCATCCTGATTTAATGCTAGAAATGGATCCCGCAGTGCAGATAAAAATAAATGACCTCAGATACTGTGAAGGTTGATCTGACTGCGACCGAACTGCCGTATGATCCGATGAGGCTAATAGAAAGTAGTTTGACGCAGACCAATCAGTAGAACACCAGGGTGATCCATGATGGTCAGAGTCATAATAGGGATCCGCCACCAGGAGCATTGCCAAGTGATATCTGGGCCAGTCAGGGATGAGAGGTATTGTCGCCAGGCTCCCTCGGTACTGCATATCTGATAACAGCGGTAGTAAAGGAAAGTTACAGCACTGTGCCTATCAATAGGTGATTTTTGCATAAGATTTACTTTTTTCATCAGCCAGATCTGCAACAGAAGTTAGATCAATAAGAGAAAAGCCTTGCAGTATGATAAAAGTCTAATAAGAAGAAAGGTTTTGAACTTACCTAAAGAAGTAAAAGGTTGCCGGCAAAAATAGTGGTCTCACCACGATGAACAGCGTTTAGGCCCAGCAGTGTCTCGGCTAAGACAAGTGGTACAAAGTCCTTCTCCATCCACATCTGACTTACAATATAAACCAGTGTGCAACTAACTCGCCCGTCAGGAGGGATGAGAAGATACTAGGCAAGAAGACAGAAACAAATGGCATAACGACGACGCAGCTGAAAGTCGAGGACGCTTAGGTCATCGGTAGGACGAAACCACTCAATAATCCATGGAATGTCAAGGTAGTCACCTGATGTTAGAAGAAAAGCTTCCGTCCTAGACAGGCCACAAAGTTGCATCACCTGCTGCCGAGCCGAAAGGAAGAAAGTGGGGGCAACAATGGAACTCCATGGAGTCAGGTCCAAAATAGCAGCAAACTCTTCCACAGTAGGGCATAGCTCTTCAAGGCCGAATCAGAAGACATAGGATTGCAGGTTCCATAGTTGAGCGACAGCTTTCAATAATGGCCTGCCAATCTTTACGTCCATTAGAGAAAACAAGGAGTTGATACCGAAAGGGAAAAAGTTCAAATGCTCGATATGGGAGAATGCCTCAATCCATGAAGAAAGGTGACTAGCCATCTGAGTGAGAATAACAGAAAATGGGGCCATCAGGGCTGTATTTATAAGACATGAAAAGGCTAAAGATTGAAAAAATAGCAAAAAGTACAATAAATATGGCGACCGCCACTTTGGAGTAGGCGACCGCCAACTTGAAAGGGCACCATATAGTGACATTATCCCTTTAACTAGGCGACCGCCAAGTCGGATGTGGCGACCGCCATGTTAGAAGGTGGCGGGCAAGTATTAGTTTATGGTTTTTGCATTATGTGCAAGTTTTGCAATTTGTATCATACGTCCAAGATAATTTGAGTAGCAAATAAAAGAGAGTCATACAGCAGATAAACATGTAAAGCAATAAATGGCACGAAGGCCCAAAAATATGTCAAAAGTGGCAGAATGTAGCATAATGTAAGCAGGGGCACCCAAGCCCAATAACCAATAAACAGGGGCACGCAGGCCCATAAATATATCAAACAGGGGCACGCAGGCCCATAACAACCAAATGTATCAGAATGTATCATAAAATAAAAAAAAAAATTGGGGGGGGGGAGAAGCTCTCTCTCTCTCTCAAATATGCCTCAAGCGGACCCGACGGGAGGAAGAACCGGCCTCGTCCAAGCTAACATCCTCGAAGAGCCTCTCGATGTCGTCGTTGTCGCCATCATCACTACCAGAGGAAGAAGCTATAGCTTTGGAGTGACTCCTAGCTGTGGCGTTGGGATTTAGGGGTCAAAAATAAGAGGATTCAAAAGATATTTTAAAAAATATTTTAACACCTTGAAAATCAAATTTTAAAAATTTTTTTTTATTGAAAATAGAGTCGCCACTTAGTTTTTGAGAAAAACTAAGAAAAAAAAAATTGGTTACTGATCTTTTAAAACGTTAACCAGAGAAAGAGGGTTCGGGGCTAAGGTACGAATCGGGGAAGGTGTTAGGCACCCCGTTCGTCCAATCGTAAGGTTGACCTCTACTAATCATCATTGGTTTTTTAATAAAATTTCTCAAATACATGCAATTAAAGAAAATTGAAGCAAAGAGAGAACATCCAAAATTAAATATGAAAAATACATAAGATATGTAGATAGCACTCCAAAACAAATAAGTGTCAAAAGAAAAATTCTAAATCTTATGGCATACAATTTCTAATTAAATGATACATAGTACACATACCCATATGCAATATTCTTTAAACAACCTAAACTAGCATGATTTGGTTAAGAGAATAAAAAATATGTTAAATTGGCAAAACTACTTAAACATGAATTTGCTACTAAAGAAAAATCAAACTATCCTAAACATACTTCCAAATAAAGGACCTAAAACTTGCATATTATTAAAATTAACTAGGTTAACGTTAATATGATGAATCAATAAAGAAATAAGAAATGTAAAATAAGAGATGCAAAAAAGAGAAGAATGCTATATTAAAAGAAAGTCTGTTTAACAAAGAAATTTAAAATAAGAGTTTTGTAACAAAAGATAATTCAAAAATTTAAAAGAAAAGAAAAAGATTTGACAAGGGTAGAAAATGCTATTAAGAAGTAAATCTAATTATTTACATAAAAGATGAAAATATGAAGAATAAGGGAAGATATCTTTATGTTTTTTTTGTTGTTAATAGAAGAAAAGAAAAATATTATAAAAGACAAGTTAAGAAACTTTAGTTATTAACATTTTATATTTTAAAAGAGAATAAAAGAGAAGAAAATAGAAGAAATAGAAAGAATAATGGAGTACTTTAAAAGAGAAAATTATGAATTGCTTAAAGATGAAAATTAACTTAAAAACTTTTTATGATTTTTGATTTTAGCAAAATAAAAGAAAAATGCCATAAAAAGAATATTAATATTACAAGAAATGAAATGTTAAATAGCACTTTGTAAGAAAATTAAGACTATTACTAAAAAAAATAATGGAAATAAAGTTACACTAATAAGAGAATAAAAGCTAGAAAAAAGAAAAAAAAATTAAATTGAAAGAACATTAACTTAAAAGAACTCCTAAGTTAATATTACAAGAACTTTTAGGTTGGTGTTATCAAAAGAACATTAAATTAGAATTAAAAGGAGAAGAAATGCTAGTATTTAAATGAAATATAAAATTAAAATTTAAAGGAAAGAGAAAATAAAAATACTCTAAAGAAAATTTAAAATTAATAAATAAAGTGCTAGAAAAAGTAAAATTAAAGTAATGCTAAATGAAAGTAAACACTAAACTAGAATGAAATGGAGCATTAAACTGATTAGGATAAGAAAATGAAATAAAATGCCATTGAAGTGAAATTTAGACTAAAAAAAAATTAAATGCTAGAGCATTAAATTAATGTAAAAGAAAAGAAAAAGAAAAAGAATGAAATACCAGAATTTAAATGGATGTTATATTGACTATTACCACCATTTTTTATGTAAGTGTATTAGATTATAACAATTAACAACATTGATAAGTTGTAATTGTCAAAAATATTAGTACTATTCAATGATTTAATAATTTATAATAAGTTTAAAATGTAAGTAAGTAAATTATTAAAACAAGTAAACTACATATGTTAAAGCATGAATTTAAATATAAATGTAATAACTAATAAGTAAAACAAGAATATACTCGAAACAAATACGTGAAAATTAACCTGATCACTCTAAAAGAGAGAAGATGGAGCTAGAAGGATCGGGGATCCAAGCGTAATACCTACATTGTTACGGAATCCTCAAATTGAGGGGATGTGCTCCAATGCTCCAACCCTAGGGTAGTGATCCAAGCTAGGGCTGTAAGACTTCGGAGACTCGGCTTATGCTATTTCGGCAGGATTTCGGCGTCGGAGCTCGAAATTACTCGGCGTTTCGGCAGAATTTCTCTCACTAAATCTCTCTCTAATTTTCTGTCCTTGAAAACGTACCAAAGGTACGGTATTTATAGAGTTCTTCAACCAATGAGATGCTGACACGTTTTTAGACATGTCAGGCCATTTTGAGTTGGCGGTCGCCACAATATGAGTTGACGGTCGCTATGTTTAAGTTGGTGGTCGCCATTTTGGGAAAAGGTTCCGCAAGATTCTATTAGCGGTAGCCACAATAGAGTTTACGATTAAAGTTCAAATTTCGAGCTTGGATTGCTTCCTGAGGATCGAATTAAAGCAATTGTTCCACCTGTTTTCATCATCAGATCCACCTAAGATTGGGTGGGGTCAAATTATGGTGTCTACAGTTGCCCCTCTTTGATATGACTCGTATAGCAACACGTGATACAAGTTATGTCAAAGATCCAGAGACAATAGCTATTTGACCGAACCATCAATCTTAGGTCAAAAACACAGAAGCATGCGTATGATGTTGGTCGTCCTCAAACTTTCATCGAGTTGCCTACGTACACCTTTTGTTAGGGATCAGACCAAAACGTAGTTCCTGTAGCAAAATGCAAAGATGCAAAATGTGATGCAAAATGTAGCATGATATAGATGTTAACATAATGCAGATGCTGGTATAATCGAACAAATCTTAAAGAATGAGTTAAGATATAAAGGGAGTATAAACAAGTCAAATATCGAGTTAATATCTAAGAACTCAGCTGGGGATAAAATAATTAAAAAGATCGAGTTAAGATCCAAGAAATTATTTTAACCGAAAAAGCAATCATGAATTGATTGGTCGAGTTAAGACTTCAAAATTTCGGGATGGAAGCAGGATAAAAAATAACTAAAAGTCAAATTTTATGACTTAGAGTTAATTTTACCGGGAGGAAATAAGTCGAGTTAAAACCCAAAAATTTGAAACGAGGTATGAGATAAAATAATTAAAAGCCTAGTTACGGCTTAAAATTAAATTTATCGGAATGAAAATCACGAATTAATAGGTCGAGTTAAGACCTAAAAATTCGGAACGAGTTATGAGATAAAAATAATTGAAAGACTAGTTACGGCTTAAAATTAAATTTATTGGAATGAAAATCACGAATTAATAGGTCAAGTTAAGACCTATAAATTCGGAACGAGATATGAGATAAAAATAATTAAAAACCTAGTTACGGCTTAAAATTAAATTTATCGGAATGAAATTATCGTAAAGAGATGGAGTAGCAAAAACGAGGTTAAAATGATTGTCATATTTGCAAAATGCAAACAAAAATAACATACGTAAAGTCAATAATGCTAAAAAACATAAGAAAACAAAATTATTTATGTATATATTTTTTTGAAAATCATTTTTGTTTATAAGGTGCGCATAAAGATGAAACAAGACACCTACAATAAAAACAAATTAAAAAAAAATAAACGTATGTATAATAACAAAAATCGCCTCAAATAACCCCTTAAGAAACCCAAAATGCCATAATGACATACTTGGCATGGCGGTCGCCATGACGGAAGAGACATGACGTTTGACAACATGGCGGTCGCCAAGGTGAAACTCCTTTGACATGGCGGCCGCCCACTTAAAACCCCTACAACATGGCGGTCGCCAACATTCGATATGGCGGCCGCCAACTCGAGACGCGTGTCTGGACCTTTAAGGCGCGCAGACCGGTTCATTTCTTCATTCCTCACTCTCTCTCTCTAGCTTCCAGACGCTCTCAACTCTCTCTCGCTCTTTCTTACTTCCACATTCTTTCTTGCTTTCTACGTACTCCGAGATGTTTACGCTGCTTTTTGTGCTTCCGTTCCTTTTCATGGCCGGCTCAGGCCAGGGAGACGATGACTTGGGGGCACGACAAGGTCCTTCTGCTGCTGAGAGCTCCTCCATGGGGACACTCAGGGATACGACCACTAGTCTCCTTGCCAGCGGGGTCACTGCTACGCAGTCGAGCACTGCGATAGAGGATGATCTCCTTCTTGAGGCAGAGCGTGCCTCTCGTCAGGTAGCCGAGGAGGAGGCCCGGGCAGCCGCTGAGGCATAGGCAGCTACAGATGCTGCTGTAGAGGCTGAGATGGTTGATTTTCTGGATCCAGACGCTGGAGAGGGTGATCCTGCACCTTTTGACCCACACTCCTATGATCCGGTTTCTCATCGCATTATATACCGCGGGATGAGACGCTACGAGCCTCCTGCTGACGAGGTTGCTACCGACGTTCTTCTCTGAGAGCCTAACCACCTTATCTCTCGTCAGCGACCCTCGTTAGGTTACCTATTCCTATTATCTCAAATTCAAAGCATGTTTTCATGATGTGTGAAACGTAAACGCATGCCTAGGATCCCGTTGATGATATGATAATGTGTTTTGACATGATGATGAATGATGGATGATGTGTGATATTCAGGATTTGAGTTTACCTTAGGTACCTATGCAATGGAGACTAAAACAGTATGAACACTAGAATTTTGAACAAACAATAAAAGAGGCAATAATTTTAGTGAAAAGCATAAAAACTAAGGGGAGAATTTTTTTTTTGTGTTAAAAAGATTTTCCAAGATCTTAGAAAAATAAGAAAATTTTACAACAATTCTCATAAATTTGTTCCAAAAATCTTAGAAAAATCAAAAGGAATCATTCAAAAATTTTTAGAAAATTGGGGCAAATTTTCATAAAACAGAGGAAAAAATTTTAGAACCACTTTGTTTTTTTTTTTTTTAGAAAAATACTACAAAATTTTGAAAAAAACTTTAAAAAAATCCTAGAAAAATTTTAGAAACAAACTGAAAAATTTTAGAAAATTTTTAAGAAGTTTTGAGAAAATTTTAGAAAACTCAATTTTTTTTTTAGAAAAATTCTAGAAAATTTGAAAATTCTTAACAGATTTTTTTGTTGTTTTTTTTTGAAAAATTCTAGAAAATTTTAAAAAAAATTAAAAAATAAAAAAAAATTGTAGAAACTTGGGGCAAATTTTTAGAAGAAAAATTTTAGAAAATCCTAAAGAGTTTGAGAAAATTTTTAGAAATTCATAGAAATTGAGAAACAATTTTGAGATAATTCTAGAAATTTTTAAGAAAAATCCTAGAAAATTGAAAAGTTTTTAGAAAATTATAGAAATTGAACAACAATTTTGAGATAATTCTAGAAATTTTTAAGAAAATCCTAGAAAATGAGAAACAAATTTGAGATAATACTTAAAAAGTTTATGAAAATCTTAGAAATTGAAGAAAATTGAAACAAAAGGGGTCAAAATACCAATATTAAAGGGGAGATTTTCTTTGCCTCTTCCTTTTTTATTATTATTATATATATTTTTTATTTTTTATTTTTAACACAAAAATGTAAAGATCTGCCTGGCATACCAGGGTTTAGGGTTCCTAGACTTTTACTAGGGTGTGCAAAAACTAAAGGATCGTCACTTACACACGAACCTAGGGTTTTGGGTGCCTAATTTTTTCCTAGGAATTTTGAAAGAACCGATGGGGCGTCAAATATACACGAATCTAGGGTTAGGAGGATTTGCCTGATTTATCAGAGCTTGAAGGAACCGGAGGGTCGCCACATACACACGAACCTAGAGTTCCGGGAATTTGCCTGATTTATCAGGGTTTGAAAGAACCGGAGGCTCGTCACATACACACGAACCTAGGGATGGGGGAATTTGCCTGATTTATCAGGGCTTGAAAGAACTAGAGGGTCATCACATACATATGAACCTAGGGATGGGGGAATTTGCCCGATTTATTAGGGCTTGAAATAACCGGAGGGTCGTCATATACATACGAACCTAGGATTAGGGGAATTTGCCTGATTTATCAAGACTTAAAAGAACCGAAGGGTCGTCACATACTCACGAACCTAGGGTAGGGGTGCCTAGTCTTTTTCTAGGACTTTTGAAAGAATCGAAGGGTCGTCACTTACACACGAACCTAGGGTTAGGGTGCCTAATCTTTTTCTAGGGCTTTTGAAAGAATCGAAGGGTCGTCACTTATACATGAACCTAGGGTTAGGGTGCCTAGTCTTTTTCTAGGGCTTTTGAAAGAATCGAAGGGTCGTCACTTATACACGAACCTAGGGTTAGGGTGCCTAGTCTTTTTCTAGGGCTTTTGGAAGAACCGAATGGTCGTCACTTACACACGAACCTAGGGTTATGGTGCCTAGTCTTTTTCTAGGGCTTTTGGAAGAACCGAAGGGTCGTCACATACACACGAACATAGGGTTAGGAAAATTTGCCTGATTTATCAGGGCTTGAAAGAACCGAAGGGTCGTCACATACTCACGAACCTAGGGTGGGGATGCCTAGTCTTTTTCTAGGACTTTTGAAAGAACCGAAGGGTCGTCACATGCACACGAACCTAGGGTAAGGGTGCCAAGTCATTTTCTAGGACTTTTGAAAGAACCGAAGGGTTGTCACTTACACACGAATCTAGGGTTAGGGTGCTTAGTCTTTTTCTAGGATTTTTGAAAGAACCGAAGGGTTGTCACTTACACACGACCTAGGGTTAGGGTGCCTAGTCTTTTTCTAGGGCTTTTGAAAGAACCGAAGGGTTGTCATTTACACATGAACCTAGAGTTAGGGTGCCTAGTCTTTTTCTAGGGTTTTTAAAAGAACCGAAGGGTCGTCACTTACACACGAACCTAGGGTTAGGGTGCCTAGTCTTTTTCTACGGCTTTTAAGAGAACCGAAAGGTCATCACTTATACACGAACCTAGGGTTATGGTGCCTAGTCTTTTTCTAGGGCTTTTGGAAGAACTGAAGGGTCGTCACATATACACGAACCTAGGGTTAGGGAAATTTGCCTAATTTATCAAGGCTTGAAAGAACCAAAAGGTCGTCACATACTCACGAACCTAGGGTAGGGATGTCTAGTCTTTTTTTAGGACTTTTGAAAGAACCAAAGGGTCGCCACATACACACGAACCTAGGGTAAGGGTGCCTAGTATTTTTCTAGATCTTTTAAAAGAACCGAAGGGTCGTCACATACACACGAACCTAGGGTTTACTTTCAGACATTTTCTGCATTTTTCTTGTTTGATCTATTATTTTTTTATGTATCTTCTGTTTGTTTTCTTCTTTTTAGGCTGGCCGCTATGTTAGAGGTTTCGGAGGTTCTGCCTCCAGAGAGGTATTGGAGTGGTATGACGCCCTCTCTGCTCCTAGCCGGGCCATTATTGATGCCTCCGGCTTTGTTCGATTCATACCCTTACTGGGTAGGACGAGCAATGACCGAGTCTGACTGACGGCCTTGGCTGAGTGGCGGTGGGATACCACCAATACCTTCCATTTTACCACCATTGAGGCTACCCTGACATCTCTCAACTTCGCGCTGATTACTAGTATACGGGTTGGAGGAGCGCCCATTCCATTTGATCCGACCGTCGGCTGCTCTACTGACGCGCTGTTGTATTTTCTCGGAGTCGTTCCTACTCAGATGGACAGAGACCGGGTTCGATACACCTGGTACTTCAAGCCTGTCTGCCACTTCAACTGCTTTGACCCCCGCCACTTCGAGTGGGTCACCTGGTGTTTTTTTATGTATATGTTTGGTACCTCCTTGTTTTCGAACAAGGAGAATACCATTCATTTGCATTACCTTGGCCCCCTTGCTTGTTTGGACCGGGTTGCCTCATTCGACTGAGGAGGAGCTATTCTGGCCACCCTCTAAGGATTCATGCGGACGCTGACCTGGTTCCCTCAGGAGCTTAGCATTGGGGGATACTGGAGGGTTTAGGAGGTACGATTTAGTTCCTATATTATATTTTATTTTTTTTTCATTTCCCTTCTCCTGTCATCCTTTATTGATTCTTTCTTCATTGCAGCTGTGGACTTACGAGTTCCTCGGGCTTCATGTCCCGGCGAACTCCGCAGTCGACCCTCTCATTATTCCCCGAGCAGCTTGGTGGTTCCGTGGGCTAAAGGGGAAGAAGGCCAAAGGGAAGGACATAGATATCTTTCGGGTTTCATTCGACTGGCTGACCCTCGACCAGGTATCATTTAACTGTGTTTACCGCATTGCATCATATTCATGGCTGTCCACTGCACTGTACGCTTTTATTCTACACACTGATCACTGTATTCTGTACACTGGTCATCATACTGTACTGCATGCACTGCTTACTATTCTCTATTTGCATTATTCTTTGAATTACTGTAGGTTCACTGGGATGTCTGGCGAGGAGCTGAGGATCGGGCCAGCGCAGATCTGATGCACAGCAGGGATATCTCCTCTAGGCGGATCCTGCTGGAGGACCCATTTGGTAGGGAGTATTATCTCGGCGAGCGAGTGGTCCGTCAGTCGCTCGGCCTTGATCACTTTAGGATACCGGTGGTTCCTCCAGCCTGCATGCGCTGGACTGATCACACAGGTCGCGTCGACTTATTGCTAGAGACGGTGGGGATTCCCGTTTCAGAGCTACTGGTGGCGGAGGGGGATTACACAGCCTGGGGCCGGGCACATCTGATGGGTCCCTTAGGTCCTGGCCCAGCTGGTCCTGGCGGTAGGAGGAGAGGACAGGCACCAGAGGTTGCTGATGTCGGTGCTGATGCTGGAGTGGGAGTTGCCGCTGCTGCTGGAGCTACTGGAGCTGCTGCCCCCAGAGCTAGAGCTGGAGGAGTGATAGGTCCGGAGATCCCCTGGGAGATCCAGACTGTGGTTTATGGCTTCCCTTTCTCCCTTCCTGTTCCAGTCCCGCCAGTTTCTAAGTTCAGAGTAGAGATTGGCCAGGTATTTCCTTATCCTTACTCCTTTCTTTCATTTTCTGCTTCATTTGTCTAGCTGACTTCTTCTTTTTTTCCTTCTGTAGTTTAATTAGGCCTGGGTGGACCGGACGATGCTGATGGTTACCGGCCTAAGAGTGATGGTCTGGCAGATGGACGCCTCGATGTGGGCGGCCGGCATTGCTTTCACACCAGTAGCCGTTGTAAGTAGCTCATGTGTTCCTTTTTAGTTTTTTCTACATTTTCCTACTTTTATTCTTGCTCTGAGTCTTTCTTTTCTTTTAACAGCCTCCAGCTCCAGTCGCCGGCATAGTGCCTCCATAGGTTCCAGTCGGGCCTCCTGCCCCAGCCCTAGTTAGAGGTCGTGGTTTCCGGGTGTCTTATTGGGCCCATTCCAAGGGGTTGGTCTCATCTGCTCGGAGCCGATCCAGAGTTATTTCTTCTTCAGACAGCGATGATGGTGATGACTTTGATTGGCTCTTTGAGGATGACAGCTCAGAGGAGGCTGGCTCCTCCCGTCGAGTCCGCCCGAGGCGTCTTTGAGAGAGAGAGCTCCTTTCCCCCTAGTCTTTACATTATATATTTTTTTAATGGGCCTGCGTGCCCCAGTCAGATACTTTTCATACATTTGATCCACGGGCCTGCGTGCCCCAGTCTTGTTGGTTATTGGGCTTGGGTGCCTCAGTTTACATTCTGATACGCTGTATTGCATTTTTGGGCCTTTGTGTCATTTTACCATTTTATGTTCATTTGCTACGTGATTCTTTCTTATTTACTGCTCAAACTGCCTTGTATGTACAATACGAATGTCAAAACTTTACACAAGCCAAAAAAATTGCTAACTGAGTATTCCCTTCATATTTAAACATGGCAGCCGCTTCTATAGAATCCTTTTAACATGGCGGTCGCCACCTCCAACATGGCGGTTGCCATTTCTAACATGGCGATCGCCTGGTCAAAGTGATGATGTCACTGTACAATGCTTTTTCAAGTTGGCAAGTTGGCAGTCACCAAGTACAAGGTGGCGGCCGCCATGATGGATGTGACTTTTGCCAAATTTTTGGTTTCCTGCCTTTTCTGCCTTATAAACTCAGCCCTTGAGGCTCCCATTTTATGTTGCTTACACTCAAATGGCTACCCCACTCTCTTCATGGGTTGAGACATTCTCCCACATCGAGTGTCTGAACATTGCTTCTTTTGGGATCAACTCTTTATTTCATTTCATGGCCATGTAGATCGACGAACCATTGTTGAAGGCTGCCGTTCAACTGTGGGATCCCCAGTCCCACGTCTTTCGATTTGGCCTTGAAGAACTCTACCCCACTGTGGAGGAGTTCACTGTCATTTTGGACTTGTCTCTATGGAGTTCTGTTGTTGTTCCTACCCCTTTCCTCTCAGTTCGGCAGCAAGTAATGCATTTTGTGGCCTATCCAGGATGGAGGCTTCTCTTTTAATCTCGGGCAACTGTCTTGACATCTTGTGGCTTATTGAGAGATTTCATCCTACTGGTGACCTCAGCGATATCGACTTTCAGCTGCATCGTCGTTACGCACTTTGCTTCTGCCTCCTCGCCCAGTACCTCTTTGTCCTTCCTGACGGGCGGGTTAGTTGTGCCCTGGCTGACATTGCTGGCCAAATGTGGACGGGGAAGGACTTTATGCCCCTTGATCTGGCCGAGATAATGTTGGGCTTGGACGCTGTTCATCGTGGCGAAACCACCACCTTTGCTGGCAGCACTTTACTTCTCTAGGTGAACTTAACATCTTCCTCTGTATCAAGTTCTCTGTCATATTGCAAAGTTTTTCTCTTACTATTCTAACTTTTGCTGCAGATCTGGCTGATGGAGAAGATAAACCTTGTGCAAAAGCCTCCCACTGACAGACACAATGCTGTTGCTTTCCTTTACCGCCTGGGTTATCAGAAATGCAACACTGAGGCATCTTGGCGACAATATCTTTCCTCTCTGACTGGCCCGAATATTACCTGGCAGTGCTCTTGGTGGCAGATTCCTGCTATGACTCTGACCATTATGGATCACCCTAGTGTTTTGCTGGTCGGCTTGCGTTAGATTATCTTCTATTACCTCCGTCAGATCATGCAGCAGTTTGGTCGCGATCAGATCATCTTCCCCAACATTCGAGGCCGTCTGTTTTCATCCATACTACGGCCTCCGTTTCTGTCATCATATCAGGATGCCTAGCCATTTCATTCAACGATGGAGATGCATGAGTTGCAGTGCTCTGATCTTTCTACTGAATATAAGACATGGCTGATGTAGGATCGGGAGAAACAACATAAGGAAGAAGGAACGCGAGCAGCAAAAAGAAGGAGAACTTGACGCCTCTTGCTTTGTTTCGAAAATTTCATAGTTTTCCCTTATTTTGTTTGTAGAGTTTGGGACTTGCGTGTCCCTCCT
>JAULJZ010030301.1:0-15147 GCA_032270985.1 Heliamphora pulchella | reverse complement strand
ATTAAGAAATGATATACATACATTACTCATAAAGATTCTCATAAAATAGAAAATTAATTTTATTAAAATAAAATTAAGTACTAAAATATAATTTTCAGTATACTAACCCTAACAATCTTCCACTTATATTCAAAATCATGCTGTCATACATATGACTCACATGCCCTCTATATGACAATCAAAAGTCTTAGCCGGTAAACTCTTTGTAAATGATCTACAAGGTTATCTCCTAATATAAGCTCTATGTCTTGCTAAAAAATCTGAGTCTATGTACCCCAAAGGTACTAAACAGTCTGCCTAGTGAACCAACATATAATTCTTAGTCCTTATTAAGCACTTGATTATATTTATTTACCACAGTCCGATGCTCCTGCCCTGGGCTAGACTGATGTCTGCTAACTATGCCAACGATAAAGCAGATGCCGGGTCTAGTGTAAAGCATAGCATACATGAGGCTTCCTACTGCCAAAGTATAAGGAACTGCCTTCATCTTCTCTATCTCATCAGGTGTTTTAGGACACTGATCCTTAGATAAAGTGATTCCATACTTAAAAGGGAGAAACCCTTTCTTGAAATCCTGCATGCTAAAACGAGTAAGGATATCATCGATATACTTTTCTCATGATAAGTCCAACATCTTTTATTTCTGATCTCGCACAAGCTTGATCCCAAGGATGTGACTGGCTTCTCCCAAGTCCTTCATACTGAACTGTCCAGATAACTATACTTTAACCATAGCTAATGCCCCCACATCGTTTTCGATTAGCAAGATATCATCTACATAAAGTACTCGGAAGATTACCACGCTTTCGTCACACTTCTTGTACACACAGGACTCATTCAGACTTTGATCGAAATCATAAGATTTTATAACTTGATCAAACTGAGTATTCTAAGAACTCGATGCCTGCTTAAGTCCATAAATGGATCTCTTAAGCTTACACAACATGTGTTCTTGATCCTTTGCAATGAATCCGTCTGGTTATATCATATAGATACACTCGTCAAGACTTCCGTTAAGAAAAGCTATCTTGATGTCCATTTGCTAGATTTCGTAATCGAAATGTGCAGTAATGGATAAGAAAATCTGGATAGAATTAAGCATGGCTACTGGCGAAAAGATTTCCTCATAGGCGATCCGTTCTTTCTGAGTGCACCCTTTAGCAACAAGCCTAGTTTTGAAGGTTTCAACTTTTCCGTCTACTCCTCTCTTTTTCTTGTAGATCCACTTGCATCTAATGGATTTTATCCCTTCGGGTGGTTCTTTAAATTTTCAGACCTGATTGGAATACATAGATTCTATCTCTAAATTCATTGCCCTTTGTCAAAGATTTGTATCTTTGTCTTGTAGTGCTTCATTATAGTTACAGGGTTCGGTATCTAGTTATGCCAAGATCTTGTTAAACGACTCTCCCAAGAATATATATCGATCAGGTTGACGAACAACCCTCCCACTACGACGAGGCACTACCTGTGTCTATGTACTAACAGTAACAGGCTGTGCAAAATCTAAACCCTTTGCATCAGCACCTTATTCTTGATTTGCACCTATCCCGATAATTCTCCCACTACGACGAGGTAATAGAATATCAGTGACTTGTGGTTTCTCTTTCGTTTTACTGGTATTTTCTCTTAGTTCTTCTAGAATAATTTTACTTTTGGGCCTGTGATCCGTAATATAATTCTCTTTTAAGAATCGGGTATTGGTGCTAACAATAACCTTCTGATCCTTAGGATTATAAAATAGACCACCCTTCGCTCCATTGGGATACCCCACAAAGAAATAGACTTCTGTCATCGGTTCTAACTTACCTGTGTTCCCTTTCATCACATATGCTGGACACTCCCAAATTCGAATGTGTTTCAGACTAGGCTTACGCTCGGTCCACAATTATATGAGAGTAGAAGGTACTGACTTAGAAGGTACCATGTTTAGAATGTAAGCCGCTATCTCTAAAGCAAGTCCCCAAAACGAATCTGGTAAACCTGAATAACTCATCATTGACCTTATCATCTCCATAAGAGTCCTATTCCTTCTTTCTGCTACACCATTCTGTTGTGGAGTGCCAGGTGCTGTCAATTGGTATGATGTAATCTCCGCTGATGACAAGTAGTCTTTAAACTCTCCAAAGAGGTATTTTTCACTACAATCGGATCGTAATTGTTTGATACTTTTACTTAGATACTTCTCCGCCTTCGCCTTGAATTCTTTGAATTTTTTTAAGTATTTAGACTTACGGTGCATCAGGTAAATGTATCTATACCTTGAGTAGTCATCAATGAAACTGGCGAAGTACTCAAAGCTGCCTCTAGCCCGAATTGTCATAATACCACACACATCAGAGTGAACCAGCTCCAACGGTTCTTTAGCTCTATAGCTTTTGACCAAAAAAGAACTCTTGGTCATCTCACCCTCTAAGCAAGATTCACGACTGAAAGTGCCTCTACTTCCAATGAACTCAAAGGTCCATCTGCTATTAGTCTGTTTATCCTTTTTAGATTAATATGACCCAAACATAAATACCAAAGAAACATTTGGTTCATTAAAGAAGAAAACTTTCTCTTATATGGTAATATAGATGTATTATTTGTTTTAGTTAGTTGCAGTATAGGAGAGATTGGAGTAATAATATAAAGATCATCCACTAATGTACCAGAATCGATAACCCGTTTATTATCCTTAATAACTACAGAGTTATTAAAATAAACTAAATTTTCGTCTTTAGCCAATCCAGAAACGGAAACTAAGTTCCTTCTAATGGCAGGTACATAAAGACAATATTTCAATATTAAAACCCAATCTCTACCAAAACTGAAAATAACATCTTCTACTGCAACTGCTGTTACCTTTGTATTATTGCCCATACGCAGGTAAATCTTTCCATCACTAAATTGTCGAATTTTTTAGAGTCCTTGCAATGAATTACAGATATGAATAATAACTCTCGTATCTACATACTAGGTACCGGTAGATAACACCGCTAAATATGTTTCCACAACCAGTGAATAGAAATTACCCTGTTTGTTCTGCTTTCTGAAAAATACTGGACATAGCTTTTTTCAGTGCCGGGTCTGGTTATAGTGAAAACATCTGTCTTTTGACTTTTTCACACCAGTTCGTGCCCCACTAACACCCTGAAAATCATGTCTCCCTATTTCTAAACATTTTTCTTCTTCATGCCTTTTGGCCCAAAGGAAGAACCTTTTTCAGAAACAAACACATTCTTGATATTGAAGGAATACCATTTGTAGTTAAGGCTATATCCAAGTTACATTTTCAATCAAAAAAATTTGATCCTGTAAGTTTATTTTTTTTGAGTATAGGAGCGAGTGGGTTGAAATCTATTTTAATTCTGAGAATCACATAATTAAAAAATCGTTAATTATGATGAGCAAAATTTTGAATTCATTTTAATTTGGTTCCCTCTACCATTTTAAAATTTATTCGCCAGTAGCCTGGTAACCTGAGAATAGCATGTCTCGTTGGGAGGATGTCTACTATCCTTCATAAGACCAGACAGGCTAATTCTTTTTAATTTTACTATCTAGACAACTGACCATGCCAAGTAAAATTAAATCACTGACATAGTTTCGGTCCAGTATATAATAGCAGTGACTCAGTGGAAGAGAAAACTATTATGTACAGCTAAGTGTTAACAATCACCTAATCCCAAATTAATTGTTTCGCAATGAACCATTCAGTTGAAGAAATGATCCACACTAACAATTATCCAGAATTATTCCTAAAAGAGATTTGTATTGGTGATACCGTAATTAATCTGTCCGTTGGGGAGGAAAGCCTTACTGTCGACACGTAAGGTTTAATCGCATCTCCCTAACAATTTATGTAATTTAGCAAATGGACGTTAAGACAGTTTTCTTCAATAGAAGTTTTAACAAATGTATCTATATGGTACAACTAGATGATTTTATAGAAAATGGCTAAGAGCACATGTTATGCAAGTTTAAGAGATCTATTTATGGGCTTAAATAGGCATCCGGGTCTTGAAACACTCGGTTTGATTAAACTATTAAGTCTTATGGCTCTGATCAAAGTTCTGATGAATCCTATGTGTACAAGAAGCGTGATAGAAGCGTGGTAGTATTTTTAGTACTTTACCTAAATGATATCTTACTCATCAAAAATGATTGGGGGGTATTATCTTCGGTGAAGGTATGGCTATTCAACCAGTTCGATATGAAAGACTTGGGTGAAACCGATCACATTCTCGAGGTCAAGCTTATGCGAGATCAAAAACAAAAGATATTGGGCTTATCACAAGCTAATTATAATTATACAGTCCTTGCTCGTTTTAGTAAGCAGGATCCGAGAAAGAGTTTTTTTTTCAGTCATAGAATTACTTTATTCAAAGATCAGTGTCCTAAGACAGCTGTTGAGATAGAGAAGATGAAAGCGACTTCTTATACTTCGATAGTAGGAAGCCTCATGTATACTATGCTTTGCACTAGACCAGACATCTGTTTTGCCATTGGCATAGTTAGCATATATCAGTCTAATCCAAGACAAGAGTATTGGACAGTGGTAAATCATATAATCAAGTACCTGAAAATGACTAGAGATTATATGTTGGTTTACTAGACAGATAGTCTAATACCTTTGGGGTACATCGACTCAAATTTTCAATCAGATAAGGATTCTCAAAATTTACCTCGGGATATGTGTTTACCTTGAAAGGTAGAACAATCAAGAGTAAATATCACCTAATATGAGAGATCGTACAGACAGGCAATGTAGCCGTAGCCAAGATTGTATCAGGAGATAACCTTGCAGATCTTTTTATAAAGAGCTTACCAACTAAGAGTTTTAACGGTCATGTAGAGGGCATGGGAGTCAGATGTATAGCAACATGATTTTGAGTATAAGTGGGAGATTGTTAGGGTTGTATACTAAAATTCATGATTTGGTTTTAGTATTTAATTTTATTTTACAATAAAATTAATTTTTTTATTTTATGAGAATCTTAATGAGTAATGTATGTGTTTTATTATTTATTTAATGATTTCATAGGTGTCATTTATTCTACATAGTATTTTATCAGGTGTGTAGAGTTCGGTTTACACACAAAAGATCATATTATAAGTTCTTGTAGAATATAAGTTTGATTCACAGTTTAGAAAGATTTGGTCACACTATCGGTACGACTGTAATACGATATTTTAATAGATCTGTCTTGATTACAGGGAACGGTAATTATTTTGACAATTGTTCCGACTCATTGTGTTAGTACACTTTGTGTGTATTGAACAAGACCAAGTTGGGGTAATTAATTTTACACTGACTTTATCAATTAATTTACACCTCATAGTTATTATGAGTACTTATACTCTTAATTCTGAAATAATTAATTATTTACTTATATTTAATATTTATTATTTTGATTCATTAAAGGATGCGATCTTTTACGGATTTATATTCCCGGTGAGTTGGATAGCGATATTAATTATATAGTAAATATTAATTATTGACAGAATCTACGTCCTGAATGATCAGGATTGACAATAACCCCTTAAGAAAGTTTATAAGTTTTTACTGAACCAAACTCTGCAGGTGAATTTAATTATTTGGCAGTCAAATAAGTTAAGCAAAAGGTCTTAAGAAATTTATTTAAGAAAACCGATTAAATATAATTGTAAGTAATTTAATTTAATAGGCGGATATCAAAAATCTTAACGTGTGGAGAATAAATAAGTATTTAATAACAGGAGCTTGAATACTACGATTTTGAGAATATGACTAGGGGTGAAATTATAATTCTTTAGTAGAATGAATTATAATTAATATTTTTATGAAATTTCTTCTGGGTTGATGTGAGTTTTCATAATTACATCAGGAGCCCAAGTCATATTTACTTTACAGGTCCCTGTTGTTGCCCTATATATATGCTGTTATAAAATCTAACGCGAGAATTCATATTATTCAGTTAATGATTAACTGGCTAGAGTTTTCATATTCTCTGAAAAACCTAAGCCTAACTAAGATGGTTTTGAAGAACACGATAGATCAAAACTCACACTTTGTTCGTATTTAGCATTCAGAAATATAGTAGAAAGTTTGTGTCAGAGATTTGACTAGAAGTCAAAAATCGCGACGAATCATTGACTAAAAATAGTTGCAGCAATCAAAATCATCAAACCAGATTTTGAAAGGTATAATCCTAAAATTAACTTTGAGAGTATTACCTGATTTTATTTTAATTGTTCGATATCAAAAGTGTTAATTTGGAGTTTGTTTTGGGGTTTACCTATCCAGTTAATTTTTTACTTAAATCATTAATATAATCTTAGAATCTTGACAGTTTGCCCCAACAAGTTCAATATTAAAGGAGCAATTATTCACATAAAGAAGGGGTCGGATCCAAAATGAACTAGACTTCGATCAGGACATGACCAAACCATTAACAGATTAGGCCCAAATGGTGAAGCTCACACCCATCATGAACGAAGCTCTAAAAGAGCCTAGTTGCAAAGCCCAACCCTCATTTGGGCCTAGTCAAACGATGAACCAAAGTACATGATTGACTGAACTTAAGTGCATTAATGAGGATAGCGTGACCGAACTGAAGGCCATTAATGATGGTGTGGACGAACTACAGAGCATTAATAGGGATGTGTGGCCATATAAATATACATTAATGACATTCAAATTGATCCTAGTATTCGACCCTAGGGCACTAACCCCTTTAGGGGCAACAACCCTCAAATCAGAACCGTAGTTAGATGATGTCATCTCGCTCCGAAGGTCCAACTTAGATCCCCTATAAAAAGATGTTCCGACTATTTAAGTTACACACACAACTTATTCCAAAAACTTTGTCAAATTACTTAGAGCACTTCACAGTTGGAACATTTTATCCCACTCGCGCTTAAAAGACACTAACTTAAGCATTTAAGGGGCTTCTCGATGAATGCCCATCGGTTAGCCTTATCATTTTCTCTCTTGCAAGTCGAAATCATTTAAGAAAATTCCTAAATGACTAAATTGATCTCTCCCTTTCACATCACCCCAAGGAAATCAATCCCGTAAACCTACTATCTCTGTCTCTATCTAGAAGCAATTTTAACCTATATAATATTTCTCAATGTGTAGTGCATCCTCAGAAAGTACTCTAAAATTGCCTTTGGCACCAATGAAATTCATGCATTGATATAATATTAAAAGAGAAATTATTCAGTATCATAAGAAAATGATCACATAGTGTCCCAAATCACATAATGTCCCAAATAAAAGAATATGATCGCATAATATCCCAAATAGTCAAGAGCCACACAATTATGTAGTCCCACAAATACATAGCTTCTAAGAATTTTGAAGCAATACGTGGTCAAGGCCATTTTAGATCAAAAGTTAAATGAAATGTTGTTTCTATCTTACAAACCGTGCTACGTACTATGGCCATGATGGAGACAAACTGTCAAAATCATTAATTTGTAAATAATTTTTTAAAAAATAAAAACTGAACGGGCAATCGCCAAAACATGCTCAAGATAAAACATTTTGATGTCAAACTGTAATAACCCGTACTATGACAGTTAATAAAAATAAGACACGTGTCACTCCTTAGAATAATATATTATTTATTATTTGATAGTTCGTAGATTTTTTTTTTAAAAATAAAAATTCTGAAAAATAATAATATAGCGATAAGAATTTTAAATAATTCTAAATTTCTTTACATATATTTTGATAGGATTATAAAAAGATTTGGATAAGATTCTAGATAAGATCAAATCAAATGTAATGATTGAAAAAGATTTGGATAGGATCAAATCAAAACTAATGATTGAAAAAGATTTGAGCCATAATTCTCAAGATTCGAGTAACCTATAAAAAGCACTTGATGGCAACACCACCACCACCGCGAGCCGACGCCGCTCAGCCACCACCGTTGTTGACCACCAATTCTCTCTCTCTCTCTCTCACTCTCTCTCTCTCTCTCTCTCTCTTATGTATTGAGATTTTATCACCGGAGAATTAAAAATTTTGGGATCAAGAGTAAGAAGAGAGTTTTATCACGCCTAAGTCGATGTGAACATAAATGCAATATTATTTTGAATATAAATGCATGTGAGATGCTTAAGTCTTATCTTGAACATAAATGCAGTATTATTTTGAATATAAATATATGTGAGAGTGCTTAAGTATTATTTTGAATATAAATGTATGAATTATACTTTAAATTTACTTTATATCCATGTTTTGAAGCATAAAAAAACTGTGATATCATGATCTTTTATTCAAATGCACTGGTGTTGTTTTTAAAAAATGATATGTGCACTTTTACAAAGCATGAGAATGTGAAATGAAGGTTTTTGAGTATGCTATGTGGTTTCAAAATGCCAAGTTACAAGGGTTTTCGGCCCTTTATATCCCGTTAGGGAAGGTTGCCCAATTATGGGTGTTGTTGCTCCCTATGGGAGAGGTTTCCCATTTAGCGGGGATTTTTGCCTTAAAGGCTTTGCGGGTTATAAATCCTGGACATCACATACCACTCGTGCTTGGTGGAGAGTGGCCCTTATTCTATCACGTTGCTAATCCGTGCATTGAGAATTGAAGTTTTGGTACCGTCGAAACTCCCGGTCGTGAGGTTGATGACTACTTAGTCACTATTAGATATGAGTTATGAATGAGACACGATTATTTTGAATTGTGGCAGTTATGGCAGAAACTTTATATTTTTTTGTATGAAATAGTGAATTCTATGATTTATGGTTGTTGAGCCTAAAGTGCTACTTTTATAAAGATTGAGAAAAGTTCGTTATAACTTGTGAGATCCTAAAAACCTGATATGGTTATTTATGAAATTTTGTGACAAGTGGATGCAATATCTTACTTTTCTTATAGAAAGCATGATATTTTAGTAGAATGACTATTTTTTCTCTTGTTCATTATAATATTAAATGCACTCTCCTGCAACATTTGTGGTTGCAGATAGCAGAGATGGCTAGAGTTGATCCACCACAGTCGTCAAGTTTATAATCCCAAACTTGTAGTTAATGTTTTTTTTTTTGTAAAATATACGCTGATTTGGAAAAACAGGATAGCGTATCCGAAGCATGTACAGTTGCTTGTTTCCTATAAATAAATAATTCAAGTTTGATAATTTTGTTTGGTATACGCCGGTTTGGGTATACTGAAAAATATAATCATATCATGTACAAGTACTACTCTTTTGATGATTTTAGAATACATTGGTTTTCTCAAAGTCAAAAAAAAAAGTTAGTAGAATTTATGTCTCACCTTAATGCCTTTAGTCACTACCTTAGCTGTAACGCGAAGGAAAAACTGTGCAATCTCAGGATGTGATAATATTCTTTATCGATTTTGTGCTTTTGGAAAGGGGTGTGATAATTTTGGAATCAGAGCCCTAGGTTTTAGATTCTGTAGACTTGTCAGAGTTTGGTCTGTGGTGGACCATAGGATAGATGCGTCTTTTTGAGTTTGAGTATAGGTCTTGGAATATCTGACCCTTATCTTCGGATGTCTGATTGACTGGCTTTGAAGTCTATTTCGAAAGCGCGTTCTGCAGGCGTAGGTTCCTAATTGGAAATCTAAGTATGTTGTCAGATTGGGAAGATAACCCTCGATTTTCTTGTTCGGTTGTCTTTATGTGTTGGGTTAGGCTCTAGTGTCGAATCTTAAATCCATTCATTTCTTATAATAGGATAAAGTATGGAACATTCAGAAGGGGCATCGTCAATTCCTAATGAAGTACAACAAGAAGCATTTTCCCAAATGAAACCACAACAAGAAGCACCTTCTCAAATTGGACCAATACCACCTGATCCTACTATAAGAATGTTAGAAGTGACAGGAAGACAAACAGAACAAAATGCAAGGTGGATTGCAGCACAAGCAGAAAGGACGAAAAACTCCTTAATCAAACAGTTTAAAGATTTGGATACTAAAGAATTCGTAGGAACTCTTAATCCCATGGAAGCAGAAAATTGGCTAAAGAGTGCAGTAAGCATCTTGGATAGACTAGGAGTACCTGAGGATGAATGGGTAGACCTTGTAGCCTTCATGTTTAGAGGCGAGGCATACTATTGGTGGGAAGCTACAGAAAGGTTATTGAAGATGCCGGTACCAGGAGTTGAACCCCTTGTACCCTAAAAGATTTCCTGAAGTTAGTTTGAGAAGGAATTTGATGAATAGTACAAGCCTGTAACATATAAATATGAGAAGGAACAAGAATTCATCGACTTGGAGCAAAACAAAATGAGTGTGGCCGAATATGAGATGAAGTTCACGGAATTATCTCGGTATGCTATACAATTGATACCTAACGAGGAGACAAAGTGTAGGAGAATTTAGAAAGGACTAAACTTTTCGATAAGGACCAGGCTGATTGTCCTTGAAATCAGTGGTTATGCAAGTCTAGTAAACAAGGCTCGGATGATAGAGAAAGATGTGAAGGAAGCAGAAGAAAGACGAGAAAATTTCAAGAAACGTAAGTTTGGTAATACTCTTCCGCTGAGAAGCCCAAGAAGACATAATTCCAAAAATAACACCTCCAAGCCACCATCTTTCCGAAGCCAGAGTTACCAATCTACTTCTCGCAATACCATGTTTCGAGAAAATCCATCAAACAAAGGATTGTCTGATAGCACAATAGAGCAAAAAACGTACGGATGTTTCCAGTGTAGGGCTACAGATCACTTTAAAAGGGACTGTCCAAAACTTAATCTAGGAATCATTTGTTGTTGCTGTGGTGAACCAGGACACATAGCCACTCAATTTGGATAATCGGGAAGGGCAGCACAGTCGGCATCACAGTCATCCATTGGAAGTAAAAGAATGGAGAGTAACGAATCAGCAAGGAATGAACAGAATAATGGAAAGGGACCAATGGAGCCGTCAAGAATTTTAGGAAGGGTGTTCGCCATTACTCAAAAAGATGCACAAGCTACTCTTGATGTGGCGACAGGTTCACTTATAGTCTTTAATCAAACCGCATATGTTCTGATAGACCTTGGATCTACACATTCATTCGTATCGCCCACATTCTTAAAACAAGTAGGAGTTGTAGAGATGGAACCTCTTGGTTGCATAATAACAATTGCTACCCCAGTAGGAGAAGAAGTGATAATTAGAAGTGTGTACAAAAATTATTTGTTAAAGATGGGCGATAAAGACATGATGGTAGATTTGATGCCTTTAGGCATGATAGCTTTCGACCTAATTCTCGGGATGGACTGGTTGTCCTCCTACCATGCATCACTAGGCTGTTTTGAGAAGAAAGCAACCTTCAGAATACCCGGAGAAGTGGAATTTGTTTTTCAAGGGGATAAAAGTAGGAAGACTGTTCATATTGTGTCAGCCATTAAGGCTTCAAAGTTATTACAAAAAGGCTGTTATGGATTTTTGACGCACGTGGTAGACACATAAATGAAAAGAAAAGAACTTTCAAAAGTACCAGTAGTCCGTGAGTTCCTAAATGTGTTCCCAGAAGACCTGCTTGGAGTACCCCCAGAACGAGAAGTGGAGTTTACCATTGATCTATACCAGGGTACAACCCCTATATCCATCCCTCCTTATAGGATGTCCCCTGCGGAGCTGGGAGAATTGAAGGAGCAATTACAAGAATTGTTGGATAAAGGGTTCATCAGGACTAGCGTCTCACCTTGGGGAGCACCCGTGTTATTTGTTAAGAAGAAAGATGGGACTCTCAGGATGTGTATTGACTACTGACAATTAAATAAAGTAACCGTTAAAAACAAGTATCCCTTGCCCAGGATAGATGATCTTTTTGATCAATTACAAGGAGCAAAAGTATTCTCGAAGATCGACTTGAAGTTAGTGTATCATCAATTGAGAGTGAGAGAATCATATATACCCAAGATTGCTTTTAGAACTCGCTGTGATCATTATGAGTTTGTAGTAATGCCTTTCGGGTTGACAAATGGACCCGCAGTATTTATGGACTTGATGAATCGGGTATTTAAGAAGTTTCTAGATAAATTTGTGAATATATTCATTGATGACATTCTGATATTCTCACGAAGTAAGAAAGAACACACTGAACATTTGAAGATTTCTTTACAAATTCTAAGGGACCACAAACTGTATGCAAAGTTCTCTAAATGTGAATTTTGGTTGGACCGAGTGGTGTTCTTAGGTTATGTAATATCTGAGAATAGAATCCAAGTAGATCCGGCAAAGGTTGAGACTGTAGTAAATTGGGCAAGACCAACCAACGTAACAGAGATACGTAGTTTTTTGGGTTTTGCTGGTTATTGTCAGAGATTTATTCAAGAATTTTCTTTAATCGCAAAACCCTTAACTCGGTTAACCCAAAAGAATGTGAAGTTTGAATGGTCTGACCAATTTGAATGCAATTTCCAAGAACTAAAGTCTAAATTGGTGTCAGCTCCTGTACTCACCCTCCCATCAGGCAACGAAGGTTTTGTAGTCTATAGTGATGCATCACACCAAGGGTTGGGTTGTGTTTTAATGTAATATGAAAAAGTGATAGCATATGCATCTAGACAGTTAAAGCCTCACGAGAGAAATTATCCTACCTATAATCTAGAATTGGCTACAATTGTTTTCGCACTCAAAATATGGAGACATTACTTATACGGGGTCACTTGTGAGATATTCTCCGGCCATCAGAGTTCAAAGTATGTCTTCACCCAGAAGGAGTTGAACCTAAGACAAAGAAGGTGGATGGAACTAATTAAGGATTATGATTGTACAATTCACTACCACCCGGGAAAGGCCAATGTGGTAGCAGATGCTTTAAGCCGAAAATCATCAAGAAGTATAGCACACCTTCGGATAGTACATAATAGTGCGTTTTTTGAAATACGATCGCTCGAAATCACCCTTGTAATAGGAAAAGATAGGGGCTTATTAGCAACTCTTAGGATAAGACCGGCCTTATTAGACCAGATTCGAGCAGCGCAATTAGCAGACAATCAATTGGATAAGATAAGAGTAGAGGCAATTGCTAAAGAAAAAATAGAGTTTGACGTTCGGGATAACGTCTTATGGTTTGGGCATCGACTATATGTGCCTAAAAATGAAGAGTTAAGAAGGAAAGTTTTAGATGAAGCTCATAATGCAGCATGCACGATGCACCATGGAAGCACGAAAATGTATAGAGATCTAAGAAAAAGATACTGATGGAATGGGATGAAAAAAGATGTGGCAGACTTTGTGGTAAGATGTTTAGCATGCCAACAGGTTAAAATTGAACACTAGAAGCCGGCAGGATTATTACAACCCTTACATGTACCTGAGTGGAAGTGGGAACATATCATCATAGATTTTGTGGTTGGGCAACCACGATTACCCAAAGTAATGACGCTATCTGGGTTATTGTGGATAGATTGAAAAAGTCAGCACACTATTTACCAGTAAAGATGATATTTCCTACGAATCGATTCGCACGACTTTATATTAGTGAAATTGTTCATTTGTATGGCGTACCAGTCTCCATAGTATCTGATAGGGATCCACGTTTTACATCTAAATTTTGGCCAAGTTTACAAGAGGCGCTGGGGACTACGTTAAAGTTTAGTACGGCCTTTCACCCGTAGACTGAAGGCCAATCAGAAAGGACAATTCAGACCTTGGAGGATATGCTCAGAGCTTGTGGACTAGACTTTGCCGAAAGCTAGGAAGAACATTTGTCGTTGATTGAATTCGCGTATAATAATAGTTTTTAGTCGACCATAGGAATGGCCCCTTACGAAGCATTGTATGGCATAAAATATCGAAGCCCAATCTGTTGGGAGGAAGTCGGAGAAAGGAAGTTACTTGGCCCTGAAATTGTGCAAATCACCACCGACAAGATAAAATTGATTCGAGAAAGATTGAAGCAGTCTCAAGACTGACAGAAAAGTTACGCGGATAATTGGAGACGCGACCTAGAATTTGAAGTCGGAGATCATGTATTCTTAAAAGTATCGCCATGGAAAGGAGTAATGAGATTCGAAAAGAAAGGAAAGTTGAGTCCCCGTTACATTGGGCCCTATTAGATCATTAAAAAAATTGGCAACACAGCATATCAATTGGCCCTACCTCCAGAGTTATTAGGATTACATGATGTATTCCATGTCTCAATGTTAAGGAAGTACATGTCAGATCCTTTTCATGTACTAACAGTGCAACCGGTCGACCTGAAGCCCGACCTTACGTAGGAAGAGGAGCCAGTACAAATATTAGACAAAAAAGAACAAGTTATGCAAAATAAAGTCATTCATTTGGTTATAAAAGTATTATGGTGGAGCCATTTAGTGGAAGAAGCCACCTGGGAACAAGAAGAGGACATGTAAAAGAAGTATCCACACCTTTTTTAGCAAGAAAGGTACAAAAATTTCGATGACGAAATTTCTTAAAGAAGGATAAATTATAATAACCCGTGTCATGACAGTTAATAAAAATAAGACTTGTGTTACTCCTTAGAATAATATACTATTTGATAGTTCGTGAAAAAAAAATTTAAAAATAAAATTTTTGACAAATAATAATATTGCGATAAGAATTTTAAATAATTCTAGATTTCTTTGCATATATTTTGATAGGATTATAAAAATATTTGGATAAGATTCTGGATACGATCAAATCAAAGGTAATGATTAAAAAAGATTTGCGGATAAAATCAAATCAAAAGTAATAATTGAAAAAAATTTGAATAAGATTCTAGATAAGATCAAATCAAAGGTAATTGTTGAAAAAGATTTGGATAAGATCAAATCAAAACTAATTATTGAATAAGATTTGAGCCATAATTTTCAAGATTCGAGTAGCCTATAAAAGACAGTTGGTGGCAACATTCATATATATATATATATATATATATATATATATATATACTACGCGGATGATTGCATATATGTTTTATTTATCTTGTTAATTTAATTAATTTAAAAATTCGATTTTAATTAAAATATTTTATAATGAAAAGTAAAATTAAGTTTTTTTAATTAATTAATTTTAATTAAATGAAAAATTTTTAGGTATTTGTTTACAAAATATTACATTTAAGATGATTTTTTTTAATCGGATAACTTGGAATAACGTGGGAATTAATTTTAGATTTTAAATTAATTAAATAAAAAAATATTTAATCGAAATAAATTATTATTTTTTGAAAAATGTAAAACGAAAAATAAAATAAA
>JAULJZ010030269.1:0-15148 GCA_032270985.1 Heliamphora pulchella | reverse complement strand
GATATTTTTGTGAAGTAAAAATCATACACTAATATTTGAATATTTGATCTAACGAATTTTTAAATATCCAATTCACCTTCCCTCTTGAGATTACACACATACTATCAATTAGTATCAGAGCTTAACACATTATTCTTAACAAGTTTTTGTGAAAAAGATCTATGGTAGGTATTGGTGTATCCCCTTTTGGAGAAGGTCAGTCCTCCACACGGTCTCCAATCTTTAGTGGTGTTAACTACACCTTTTGGAAGCAAAGAATGAAAATATTTATTCAAACTATGGATTGGAGAGCGTAAAAGGTAATCGTGCAAGGTAACTTCACTCCCACTAAGATTGTAGAAGGTAAAGAGGTTCCTAAATTAGAAGAGGAAATTAATAAAAATGATATGAAACAACTGCAAATAAATTCTAGTACTATGAATGTATTATATTGTGCTTTAGACACAAATGAATATAATCGAACAATGACATGTAAAAATGAAAAAGAGATACGAAAAAAAATTAGAAGTTACTTATGAAGGCACACAAGATGTTAAAGACTCTAGGACTAATAGATTAATTAGTGAATATGAAAGCTTTAAGATGCATGATGATGAAACTATATCTAGCATGTACACTCGCTTTACTCATATTATAAATTCTCTTAATGCACTTGGAAAAACTTACCAATCTTATGACCTTTTAAGGAAAGTACTCAAAGCCTTGTCACCTATATGCGAAGCTAAGGCTACAGCCATATCCAAGGCGAAAAATCTAAGGGTGATGACCTTGGATAAACTAATTGGCTCACTGTTGACATACGAGCTCAAGATAAATATGAGAGTCAACAAAAAAAGTAAGGCCAAAAAATCCATTGCCCTCAAGGCTTCAAAAGAAAGCTCCAGTGATGAAGACGAGGAAATCAATGATGATGACATGGCCCTCATCGCAAGAAGATTTGAAAATTTCCTCATACGAGATAAAAGGCTTTCAAGAAGATTTCGAGGTACAAAATTCAACAAAGGAGACTCAAGCAAACGAGACCTCAAGAAAGAGCCACTCACCTACTACAATTGCAACAAGACTGGGCACATCAGATCGGAATGTCCTTTACTCAAGAAGAACTCAAAGAAGAAAAAGAAAGCCATGAAAGCAACCACGTGGGATGACTCAGATTCAAACAAGTCAAGGACTAGTTCAAGCGACGAAGAAATGGCCAATTTCTGCTCGATGACAAGTATAGATGAAGAGGTGAATTCCCATTCAAATTTATGTAATGAATCTAGCTCTTCTTATTCTATGCCTTCATTCGAAAAACTTAAAAATGAAATATTTAACTTACATAAAAGTCTTTTGAAATTGAAAAAGAAGAATTTAAAATTAAAAAATAAAAATAAAAATAAAAGTTTCTTTGAAGAAATTGAGGAATTAAAACTTTTAAATGAAAATGCAAAAAATGAAAAAGAAAACATTTTCTAAAGAGCATGGTTTACAAATTGAATCTTTGGAAAAAGAAAAACTAATTTTAAAGGTTAAATTTGATAAATTAACAAAAATTTCTGAAAATGAGATTTCAAATTTAACAAAAGAAAATGAAATGTTAAGAAGATAACTCACAAGTTTAAAAGGTAAAAATATTGAAAATGATATCTCTTGTGAACTAAAACTCACAAGCTTAAAAGGTAAAAATATTGAAAATGATATCTCTTGTGAACTAAAAAGAAAAGTAGAAAATTACTCAAAAATTATCTATAAATTTACAACGGGGAAAGAAAATTTTGAAAAACTTTTAGGAGCACAAAGGAGATCATTGAATAAAGAAGGAATAGGTTATAATGGAGAAGTAAAACTCAAATCCAAAAATTATTTTGTAAGAGAATCAAAGAACTTTTTAAACTCATATTAAAAAAATATCTATGATAATGCAACTTGTTTTCAATACAAGAACAAAGGACACATAAAATTTGATTGTCCACTAAATAGAAATAATGATATATCAAAAATGGTTTGAAGAGTGAAAAATACTAATCTTATAGGACCCAACAAAATTTGGATACCAAAGAAAATCACTTAATCTGTTTTGTAGGTATGCTTGAGATCCTCATCATTCTTAAAAGAAATATAGTACTTGGATAGTGGATGCTCAAGACATATGACGGGCGATAAGTTAAAATTCCTAAGCTCAACACCTAAGGATGGAGGTTATGTGACTTTTGGAGACAACGGGAAAGGTAAAATCATTGGTATAGGTAAGGTTGGTAAGAAATCTTCACTATCTATTGATAACATACTTCTTGTTGATGGTCTTAAGTATAATCTCCTTAGTATTAGTCAATTATGCGATAAAGGTTATAGTGTACAATTTTTGCATGACACATGTGTTGTTGAAAACAAAGAAAGTAATAAAGTTTTATTTGTTGCAAAAAGATTTGAAAATGTTTACACTATCGATTTTGAAAATCTAAATTCTCAAAATGTTCAATGCTTTTCTACTGTAAATGAAACTAGTTGGTTATGGCATAGGAGACTAGGTCATGCTAGCATGGATCTCCTATCTAAACTTGTCAAGAAAGATTTGGTCAAAGGCTTGCCTAAGACTAAATTCATTAAAGACAAAGTTTATGATGCTTGCCAATTTGGTAAGCAAGGCAAAACAAGTTTCAAAAAGAAACAAGAAATTTCTACAAATAGCCCACTACAATTACTTCATCTTGATTTATTTGGTCCTATAAAACTCCAAAGTCTTGGAAGAAAAGCATATTGTTTTGTAATAGTTGATGATTTTTCACGATACACATGGGTTTTATTTCTTGCATCAAAAGATGAAGTATGTCATGTGTTGGCTAAACTTTGTAAGAAAATTCAAAATGAAAAGTGCTCTTCTATTCTACACATTTGTAGTGATAGAGGAGGAGAGTTTAAAAATAAAGATGTAAAAAAATTTTGTGGCCAAAATGGAATTTTTCATAATTTTTTTGCACCTCGAACTCCTCAACAAAATGGGGTTGTAGAGAGAAAAAAATAAATCTTCACAGGAAATGGCACGCACTATGTTAAATGAACACAAAATTTCTAAATATTTTTGGGCTGAGGCAGTTAATACTGCTTACTATGTAATGAACTGAGTTTTTATAAGATATCAGTTAAACAAACTACTTATGAGCTATGGATTGGTAGAAAGCCCAGCATTTCTTATTTTCATATTTTTGGATGCAAATGTTTTGTGAGACCCTACCCGTTTTTTTTCAGCGTTTTTCGACGCGCGTTTCGTGTTTTTCTTATAGCATGTTCTTACGAGTTTTTATGTATGATTGGGCTTAGAAATGCACGTGGGATAGGTTCCCAGGGCTGTGGGGTGCTGTGGTGCGAATTTCAAAAATTTTTAAAAAATATATTTTGGAGGTTTATAAATATCGAGAATTAGATATTTTCAAAAAGATATTTTTTAAAACTTCTCCAAGAAGCTTTCATTTCTCTCTCTGCCTTCTCTCTAATTTCTCGGGAGCCCGGGGCTCAATTTTCGACGATCCAACAGCGGATCCTTGCTATTGTCACGGTGGGCTACGCGTTCATCCGTACGGAATTCTATTCCGGCGAGGCTCGATTCTGCACGTGGATCGAGACGTCGAGTTTTCAACTCACCGAGGTAGGATTCTAGACTCTCATGTCTTATAAGGGTACTACGTGTAATCGTGTGTAGTTTTACCTTCTTGAAATGCATGAAAAAGTGATTTATGTTTTGATAAATCGGGTTTTTAGTTTAAAAGTTGTTTTTCGTCGTTTCGGTTGGATGGAATCGGGGTTTGAGAGTTTCTTTCGAAGCTAGATAGTTGTGTTGGGTTTGAATATGTCCGTGAGTTTTGAAAAACAAGTTTGGAGGCTTGATTTTAGGGTCTATACATGTTTTGGGGTTTTAAAAAAAAAAAGAAACAAAAAAACAAAACAGGGGCGTAGAGCTGGTTGGGGCGCCCGAGCGCCGTGTCGCGCGCGAGCAGTCTGGCTACGGCACAGGGCTGTTTTGTTTGGGTCATATCTCCCTCGTTTGGACTCGGAATTAGGTCATTTTTGTGCTCAAATTGAAGCCCTGGAAGTCCTCTTTCCAATGAAACCTCTCTCACCCAAAAATTATTTTTTTAGAAAAAGTCATAACCAAAAGAGTGAAGGTGTGTCAAGATTTTCAAACTATTTTTCACCCGTTTTTGGCCGAATGTTTGGGAAATGGTTATTTTTCATCCTTGTGGGCCCTTTTGACTAAGTTTCTTAGTTCTTGGGGTGTCGTGGGTTTGTGTGGACTTGTGTTGGACGTGTGTGGGCATCGTGGGTTTGTGTGAGTTCGTGTTTGCCGTGTTAGGCGTGCGTGGTTTCGTGTTGGTCGTGTCTGAGCCTTGGGAGTTTGTTTGTGTTTTGTTGGCCGTGTTGGGCGTGTGTTGGTCTGGGTTAGGATGTGTTAGTGGTTGGGTTTTGGTTTTCGATTGGCGTCCCATGGTATTTAATTGATTAATTTATGGGATTAGTCGATTCAAATACCTGTGGATTCCTTTCGGGGTTCGGTTGGTTGTATGGTGGCTTCGGGGGTCATGTTGTGGTCTCAGGTGTTGTGTGATGCCGTCCTCATGGGTGATGTGCATGGTGAGACGTGGATGTGATGCGTGGTTGAGTGCGTGGTGGTCGAGGGCGGGAGCGCTTGGGCCCGTAGTCTTTTTGGGAATAAAGGGTGGTGTTTGTGTGACCTCATGGTTTGAGGAGTTTAGCGTTGGCCTTCGGGTTCGGCTTGGTCTGGTGAGTTGTTGGTTATCCATGCGAGTGGATGTTGGGCTATGTGGCGGATGGCGTCGTGGTGCAAGGTTTTATATGGTTATGTGCATTTCTAACTGTAGTTTATTTATACGTGGATTATATAAGTGAATTACATGGTTTGATATCGTTATGTGAAACGTGATTTATGCTTTAAAACCTTGAGTTTTATAGGCATATGACGTGGTTGTTGAACGTAGTGTTGGTACGTGATTTTATGCATTAAATCCTGGCTTAGGTTTGCATATTTGTATGAGATGGGATAGATGAGCTTGTGTTTCTGAGAATGCTAGCCTTGGTTAACAATGCACGGGTGCATGTATGGGTGTGTGTGCGCTCTGTTGGCTGAAACGAGGTCTTGACGAGGCACTTGTGGGTATGCACTCTGTCGGCTGAAACGAGGTCCTAACGAGGGATGTGCGTGTGCTGTCTATCGGCTGAAATGAGGTCCTGACGAAGTACTTGCGTGTGTATGTGTGTGTGCGGTATCTGAAGGTTGAAATGAGGTCCTGAAGAGGCACGTGTTCATGTATTGCATGTATTGCATATCGAGACGGATAAATCAAATTTTTATAAAAGAAACTGTATCAACGGCCTGCGGGAGTCAAAATACAAGAATCGTTTTCAAGGCTCCTGTGAGTGAGTCAAATCATGGTTTGTATCCTCGCTTTCCCATTGCATGTGAAAATTATTTTTAATGGCTCTTGTGAGTCGTGATCTAAAATCGTTTTCAAGGCTTTACAGAGAGTCTAAAACGTGCACTTCGATTTCCTAGCATGCTTTGTTTATATTGTATGTTTGTCTAGTTTCTGATGAGCCTTGGCTCACGGTGTGGGATAAAATATTTTTAGGTACCGATCATGTGGGTTGATCTGAAGGTGCTAGAGAGGTGAAAAAGCTATAGTCTTCCTTTTTGTTCTTTCTGTTACATGTATGTTGTAACATATTTTTCGGCATTGGAGCCGTGTAATGTTAGCCGTTTGGCGTTTACATACAATGCATGTATATTTATTTTGAGAGTGTATTCTCGGGCTGGGTGTTGTGGTTGTTTGTTTATAGGTGTTTCACATGGCCCGAAGTTTGGGGCGTGACATGTTTCATTTTAAATGACAAAGATGAATTGGAAAAATTTGAATCTAAATTTGATGAAAGAATATTTCTTGGGTATGTTAAAAATAATAAAGCTTATAGAGTTTATAATAAGAGAACTATGACTTTAGTTGAGTCCATTCATATAACTTTTGATGAAGCTAACCCTTTCTCTTCTAAGATTCCAATGGATGATGATTTAGACATTAATAAATGAATGAAAGAAATGCAAATCGAGGAGGACAAAGGTAAAAGCATCAAGGTTGATGATGAACACATAGACCTACCAAAAGAATGGAAAACAGTGAAGGATCACCCTATGGATCAAATCATAGGTGAACCTTCACGAGGTGTAAGTACTCGATCTTCATTGAAAAACATTTGTGATAATCTTGCATTCCTTTCACAAGAAGAACCTAAAAATATAAATGAAGCATTAGAAGATGAATCTTGGATAATAGCTGTCACGCCCCAAAATCCAGGGTCACGCGAAAATCCACCAAACATCAGTTTTATAAAAATAGGTTTTCATACATTCAAAATCACCTGTTGAAATCAAAAGAAAACCCAATATGCATCTCTCATAAACAGTAAACATCCTGTATCACATGCATAAGTATATCGCCTTATGGCGTACAAAATCGGCCTTTAGGAACAGGCGAACCAAAACGGAAAACTACTACGGTTTTCCATCATCTGTCATCATGGGCACCACAGGATCTACTCTAGATCAACATGCATATCATCACCTGAAAAAGGGTTTTATACAGAAAATCCCACTACGTGTGCCGAAGCCCAATAGAAACAGACTACAAAGCTGTAAAGCAGGATATGCAATCATATGGTGGGAGATAGCTCAACCACAAGCCAAAGCCAAGCATTATAACTAATGCTAGCGACAGTTAAAGAAAACTGTAATTATAACATGGTTTTCCACTTGTAACGCACAACCGAGGGAAACAGGATAAAAATAGTTTTCTCCACTCTGGCCACACCACCGAGGAGAAGGATAAAACAAGTTCGTTCCACTCGGACCACATCCGAGGAGAAAGATAAAATGAGATCCTATGTGCCGACTCCGTCACACGACAGAGGTAACAACGATAGACCCATGTCCAGTATCTAATCCCCATACATCATGGGACAGGTTAGATACACACAGGTTCTATACGGAGTACCACAATGTAATCACTCAATTTACGAGCCCAAAACCCGAGGGTATAGAGCACCCAACCACTCAATTTACAGGGACTAATCCAAAGGTACAGAGCACCTACGCTGTGCACGTTTTCGGACTTACACCAAGGGCAACTCGTGCCAATACCCGCTATCCCGGTACATCTAGATAATAATTTTACCAAATCCAAAACATTTCCACATTCGTACAAAGATCTATCCATCAACATAGAGATCAAACCAAAAATATTTTCAAAGATGAGACTCAACCCCAATGGTTAGCTCAAACCTCCAAAACACTAACGTCCAACACAAACCCACGATGCCCACGAAGACACCACAACCCCCAAGGGACATGGAATTTGACAAAAAGTTCCAACAAGGATGAAAAACAACCTTACCCAAACATTCGGCCAAAAACGGGTGAAAAAAGGTTTAGAAAACTTGACACACCATCACTATTTTGGTCATAACTTTTTCTACAAAAAGAATTTTAATGTGAGAGAGGTGTCATTGGAAAGAGGACTTCCGGGGATTCAATTTGAGCACAAAAATGACCTAATTCCTAGTCCAGATGAGGAAGATATGGTCAAAACAAGAAGGCTCTGCGCAGTAGCCAGACTGCTGGCGAGCGACACGGCGCTCGAGCGCTGCAACCAGCGCCCCAACCAGCGCCCAAACCAGCATTACGCCCCTGTTTTGTTTTTTTTTTGTTTCTTTTTTTTTAAACCCCAAAACATGAATAAACCCTAAAATCAAGCCTCCAAACATACTTTGCAAAACTCACAAACATATCAAAACCCAAAACAACCATCTAGCTTTGATATAAACTATCAAAACTCGAAATCATTCAACCGAAACAGCGAAAAACAGTTTTAAAACTAAAAACTTATTTTCTCGAACATAAATCATGTTTTCATGTATTTTTACATGGTGAAACATCATAAGATTACATATAGTACCTTTATACAACAGTAGAATCTGAGATCCTACCTCGTTGGGTCAAAAATCCGACGTCTCGTTCCAAAAACATGATGTCTCGATCCGCGTGCAAAATCGAGCTTCATCGGAATTGAATTCCGTCCGAATGGATGCTTAGAGCACGATGCCTATACCAAGGATCGACTGTTGATTCATCAAAAATCAAGCCTCGGGCCCCCGAGAAGTTAGAGAGAAGGTGGAGAGAAAAAAAGAAAACTTAGGAGCTAAGTTTTGAAAAATATCTTTTTGAAAATATCTAACTCCTGATATTTATAATTCTCCAAAATATCTTTTTTTTTTAAATTTTTGAAATTCGCATTGTAACTCCTGGCAGCCCCCGGAACCAACCCCGTATGCTTATTTAAATCAAAACAAGCATCAAAACACATATATGCATATTAAAGAAAAAATGCTGAAAAGGCTTCAAGACACCAAAAATGCATATATAAACAAAATGAAACGGTATAGGGTCTCACAACTCTCCCCCCTTAAGAAATTTTGCCCCCGAAATTCACTTCAAGGTCACGAGGTAAACAGATCAGGATATCTAGCACGCACCCCAGACTCAAGCTCCCAAGTCGCTTCTTCAACCCCGTGATGAAGCCACTGGACTTTGACGTAAGAGATCGTTCTCCCTCGTAACACCTGCTCTTTCGTATCAAGAATCATCACAGGGCGTTCCTCATAGGTGACATCCTCATCAACCCGCAGCTTAGCCCAATCTAGCACATGCGAAGGATCAGGCTCGTACCTCCGAAGCATAGAAACGTGGAAGACGTTGTGCACAGATGCTAACTGAGGTGACATAGCCAGGCGGTAGGCTACCATGCCAATCCGTTCCAGGATCTCAAAAGGTCCAATAAAACGTGGTGATAGCTTCCCGCTGTGGCCAAACCTCATCAAGCCTCTGCGTTGAGAGACCTTCAAAAACACATGATCTCCCACTGCAAACTCTAGCGGTCTCCTCCTCTGATCAGCATAACTCTTCTGGCAGCTCTGAGCTGTCATCAGACGCTGATGAATCACAGCAATCTGCTCCGTCGTCTCCCACACTAGGTCGGTTCCCAAAATAGTGGTCTCATCCACCTCTGTCCAACACACGGGTGATCACACGGACTATCATACAGAGCCTCATACGGAGCCATCCCAATACTGGACTGATAGCTGTTGTTGTATGCAAACTCTGCCAATAATAGATAATCCTCCCAAGAACCCCAAAAATCAAGCACACAAGCTCTCAACATATCCTCCAAAATCTGGATGGTCCTCTCAAGCTGACCATCCGTCTGTGGGTGGAAAGCTGTACTGAAAATTAAGCTCGTCTCCAAAGCCATCTGAAGACTCTGCCAAAAGTGCGATGTAAAGCGCGGGTCTCGATCAGAAACAAAAGTCACCGATACTCCGTGTAGTCGGACTATCTCCCGAACATACAACCTACCCAATCTGTCCACCAAATCCTGCACTCGAATGGGAAGAAAATGTGATGACTTCGTCAGCCTATCAACCACAACCCAAACAGCATCATATCCCGCCGGCGATCGAGGAAGTCCTGATACAAAATCCATCGTGATATGCTCCCACTTCCACTCAGATACGGGCAAAGGCTGCAATAATCCACTCGGTCTCTGGTGTTCCACCTTTACTTGCTGACAAGTAACGCATCGAGAAACGAATCGGATCACGTCCCTCTTCATTCCCGTCTACCAGAACTGACGACGCAAGTCATGATACATCTTCGTGCCTCCCGTATGCACTGCAAGACGTGAATGATGGAACTCATGTAGAACCTCGGCACGACACGACTCTGGCACGAACAGTCGCCCTGTCAACCTCAAACTCTAATCTGGGCCTATCGTCCATCCTACTGTGTCCTTCCCACTAGCAATGCGGTCCCGTATCATTTGAGCCTCTAACACGTGTGCAACCGATGCGAGCTGTGAAGCTACTGAATATAAGGTCGCACCTGTCCCTGTCTCCCCAAGACACATATCAAACTCCCCAACATCTCCAAGCATATCCCATTCTCGCATAGCCACAGAAGCTAACGAGACATGAGATCTCCCACTGAGCGCATCAGCTACCACATTTGCCTTTCTCAGATGGTACTGCAAATCAAAGTTGTAGCCTCACAGTAGCTCCATCCAACGACGTTGGCGAAGATTCAAGTCCTTCTGTGAAAACAAGTATTTTAAGCTCTTGTGATCAAAGAAGACCTCGAAGTGCTCACCATACAGATAATGCCACCATGTCTTCAAAGCGAAGACCACGGCTACCAACTCCAGATCATGCGTCGGGTAGTTCGTCTCATGTGTCTTCAGCTGTCACGAGCCGTAGGCTACAACCTTACCTCCCTGCATCAAAACACAGCCCAACCCATCATGTGACGCATCACAGTACACCGTATACCCCAAACCTCTCGCTAGAATGATCAGCACTGGCACAGTAGTCAATCTCCTCTTCAGCTTCTGGAAAGTTGACTCACAAGACTCGCTCCACAAGAACATAACTCCCTTCTGCGTCAGACGCGTCATCGGTGCTGCCAACCTAGAAAAGTCCTGACGAACCGTCGGTAATAGCCTGCTAGACCCAGAAAACTACGGATCTCAAAGACGTTCTTCGATCGCTGCCAATCTATCACGGCGTCAGTCTTTGCCGAGTCCACTGATACCCCATCCTTCGACACCACGTGCCCAAGGAATCTCACCTCTGACATCCAGAACTAGCACTTCTCAAACTTCGCATACAAGCGATGTTCTCTCAGAAGCTGCAAGATAACATGCAGATGCTTCTCATGCATCTCCCTCGTGAGTGAATAAACCAGAATGTCGCCCACGAACATGACTACAAAACTATATAGGAAAGGGTGAAAGATACGGTTCATCAAACCCATAGAAGTCGCATGAGCATTGGTCAAACCGAACGGCATGACCAGAAACTCATAGTGACCACAGCGAGTCCGAAAGGCAGTCTTCGCTATGTCCTCGTCCCTAATCCTGAGCTGATGATATCCTGACCTCAAGTCAATCTTCGAAAAGCAGCGCGATCCCCTCAACTGATCAAATAGGTCGTCAATCCTAGGCATAGGATACCTGTTCTTCACCGTCACCTAGTTCAGCTTCCAGTAGTCTATACACAGTCTCAAAGACCCATCCTTCTTCTTCACGAAGAGTGTTGGAGCTCCCCGCGGCGATGTACTCGGCCTCACAAACCCCTTGTCAAGCCACTCCTACAACTGTACTTTGAGTTCTCGTAACTCAGCAGGTGCAAAGCGGTAAGACAGCATAGAGATGGGAGCTGCTCCTGGAACAAGATTAATGGAGAACTCCACATCACGGCTCGGTGGCAACTCAAATAGATCGTCAGGAAAGACATCTAGATAGTCACACACCGCAGGGGGTAGCTCCCCTCGAACCCTAACTAGCTCATCCAACCTGAGGGCAAAAAAGAGGAAACCCAAGTTCCCTCTAGCTCGAGCAACACCGGGCATAGACACCAAGCCCTCATCCCAATCACCCACAAAGTAGAAGTAGTCACCCTCCGGCGTACAGATTGACACCCTCCGTCGCTCACAATCTATATAGGCACGATAGGTAGTCAGCCAGTCCATCCCTAGGATGACATCAAACGTGGTCATGTCTAGAATGATAAAATCAAACTCTAAACAACGACCGGTGACCTCCAGCATGCAAGATCTACAAACAAGACTTAGCCTCACACTCCCACTGACTGGGGTCTCTACACTCAAGGTGCTACCCAACCAGTCTATCTCTAACCCCAAGGCAGATGCAAAAGCAGATGATATAAATGAATGTGATGCTCCCGTGTCGATGAGAACACTGGCCCATGATCTAAAGACTGGAAGAGTACCTCTAATCATGGGTGGAGTAGCTGCAGCATCAGATGCAACTGGTGCTTTGGAAGCACTACGGTCAGCAAGAACATAAGCCCTCGGTTGTGGTGGTCTGGTTTGCCCACCATAACCCTGAGTCGTCGGCTGCCTCATAGACTGTGCTGAAGTGCCTCCCTCTGCAAACCTAGACGTTTGGGCCCTAGGCTGCTGAGAAGTCTGTCGTTTCTATGCCGATGGAGCAGCTGGCGCTGCCGTCGCACTCTGAGCATTCCCTTCCCAGGGATAGAGCCTGCGAATATGCCCAGACTGACCACACCCAAAGCATATAGGTGGGTCTCTCGGCGTGACTGAACAGATGCCGAACTCTGTACCTGGCCCTTCTGCGGGCACTCCACTTAACGATGTCCCAGCTGTCCACATCGGTAACAAATCAACCCTCTCTGCTCTGGCCTTCCTGTCGAGGCTACTGAAGGTGCAGGTGTGGACGACTACGGCTGATACGATCCGACAACACGAGAACTAGGTCCAGACGACCTCCGGCGCTTGTTCCTGCTCCCCTGAAGCTGTGTATCTCCACTGCCTTGCTGACCCCCACTCTCTCTAACTCTGCGGCTCTTTGCCAGCGAGTTCTCTACTCGGATAGCAGCTTCCACCACAGCGATATACACATCTAAACCCAGAGCCACAATCCTGTCCTCGATGGTAGGTCGAAGGCCTCTCTCAAACCTCTTGGTGCGCAGCTCCTCTGTAGATACCATCTCCACTGCAAACCGCGGTAGACTCGCGAACTTGGCCTCATACTGGACCACAGAAAGATTCCCCTGAACAAGGGAAAGGAACTCCTCTCGGTAAGTATCTCTCGAAGATCTCAGGAAATACTTCTCCAAGAAGACTCTAGTGAAAGCGACCCACGTGTCATCCACCGTGGTCTTGGCAAACTTCCACCACTCTCTAGCATCCTCTCGTAGTTGGAACACCGCCAACCGCACACGCAAGGTATCCTCCTCGATATCCAGAGTATCGAAGATAGCTGTGGTCACTTCCAACCACCTAGTAGCAACCCTAGAGTCCGACTCCCTAGAAAAGGTCAGAGGATCCAACCACCGAAACTCCCTCATAGCCACAGAGGCTCTTGGCTAAGGAACCCTCACTCCAGCCCTGGATGCCTCAGCCATAGCTCTCATGGTAGTAAGCATCTCCTGCATGACGTCAGCACTGCCCACCTGTTCCTGTGGGGCATGAACGTCTCCCTCCTCTGGAACCTGAACATATGCATGACCTCGGCCACGACCCCGTTCCCGCACTCCCCGCGTGGATATAATTCTATATAAAGCAAGATAACAGGATAAGCTTTCCTGTAGCATATTACTATGTAACATAAACTCATAATGCACGTAAGCATGCTAGCACGTAGCCACTTAATGTTATGTAAACACATCTCACATACCGAGGAGAACTAACAAGACAGGCGCGTCAATTTGGATAACGCATTCAGATTCCTTGCTAGAATACACGTCGGCCAAACGCGCTTCTAACTTGGCTTCTAAATATGTTTAACCAAACGCCCGAAAGCATGACTAGTCAATCCTGAGATTCAACCTCCATACACACATAAACACAGTCATCATGCTCAGGAAGCTATTAATATGTTATAAACCAACGTTTAAACACATACAATCAAGCATATACAATCAATCTCACCAAGTGATAAACCCTCTTCCCATGGCTCTTAGGTATTTGAACCCAGAGCTCTGATACCAAGTTGTCATGCCCCCAAATCCAGGGTCACGCGAAAATCCACCAAACATCAGTTTTATAAAAATAGGTTTTCATACATTCAAAATCACTTGTTGAAATCAAAAGAAAACCCAATATGCATCTCTCATAAACAGTAAACATCCTGTATCACATGCATAAATATATCGCCTTATGGCGTACAAAATCAGCCTTCAGGAACAGGCGAACCAAAAAGGAAAACTACTAAGGTCTTCCATCATCCGTCATCACGGGCACCACAGGATCTACTCTAGATTAACATGCATATCATCACCTGACAAAGGGTTTTATATAGAAAATTCCACTACGTGAGCCAAAGCCCAATAGAAATAGATTACAAAGCTGTAAAGCAGGATATGCCACCATATAGTGGGAGCTAACTCAACCACAAGCCAAAACTAAGCATTATAACTAATGCTAGCGACAGTTAAAGAAAACTGTAATTATAACATGGTTTTCCACTCGTAACGCACAACCGAGGGAAAACAGGATAAAAACAGTTTGCTCCACTCAGGCCACACCGCCGAGGAGAAGGATAAAACTAGTTCACTCCTCTCGGACCACAGCCGAGGAGAAAGATAAAATGAGATCCTATGTACCGACTTCGTCACACGACAGAGGTAACAACGATAGACCCATGTCCAGTATCTAATCCCCATACATCATGGGACCGGTTAGATACACAGGTTCTATACGGAGTACCACAACGTAATCACTCAATTTACGGGCCCAAAACCCGAGGGTACAGAGCACCCAACCACTCAATTTACGGGGACTAACCCGAAGGTACAGAGCACCTACGCTGCGCACGTTTCTAGACTTACACCGAGGGCAACTCGTGCCAATACCCGCTATCCTGGTACATCTAGGTAATCATTTTATCAAATCCAAAACATTTCCACATCCGTACAAAGATCCATCCATCAACATGGAGATCAAACCAAAAACATTTTCAAAGATGAGACTAAACCCAATGGTTAGCTCCAAACCTCCAAAACACTAATGTCCAACACAAACCCACGATGCCCACGAAGACACCACAACCCGTAAGGGACATAGAATTTGACAAAAAGTTCCAACAAGGATGAAAAACAACCTTTCCTAAACATTCGGCCAAAAACGGGTGAAAAACGGTTTAGAAAACTTGACACACCCTCACTATTTTGGTCATAAATTTTTATACAAAACGAATTTTAATGTGAGAGAGGTATCATTGGAAAGAGGACTTCTGGGGCCTCAATTTGAGCACAAAAATGACCTAATTCCGTGTCCGAATGAGGGAGATATGGTCAAAACAAAAAGGCTCTGCGCAGCAGCAAGACTGCTGGCGCGCGACACGGCGCTCGAGCGCCGCAACCAACGCCGCAACCAGCGCCCAAACCAGCATTACGCCTCTGTTTTGTTTTTTTTTGTTTCTTTTTTTATGAAACCCCAAAACATGAATAAACCCTAAAATCAAGCCTCCAAACATACTTTTCAAAACTCACGGACATATCCAAACCC
>JAULJZ010030248.1:0-15150 GCA_032270985.1 Heliamphora pulchella | reverse complement strand
CCCCCCCCCCCCCAACCCCAACTACATTTTCTGTTTTAGCACTTGTATTAAGCACGATTCGTGATTACCTACTCATCTATCTTTTTTCTTCTGGACCGCAAACAGTTGTGAACTTCACAGGTCACTCAATTCAGCAAATGCTTTCTTACCGTAATTCTTCTCAATTTCGTTTATCAGAACTTCTTTTTCATTTACTTGTTTGTTCTTTATTTTGCACAATGAAACACAAAATGCAGATAACATTTTCAATGGTACCTACAATGGAAAACAGTGTCACACGCGGGATATTCCACCAGTTCTGAGTAGGGCCAAGTTTTTATTGCGTTCTTTGCATGTAATAAAAACATAGCCCATTTCCAATAAAAATTTATTGTTGATATAAAGAAATTATAAATTTACATCTATATGTTCATGTTTTTACTTTGTATCATTTTATTACATTTGCTCATCTTAACAATCTTACTAATATCATTGCATTGAAATCTATAGACTGAAATTTCAGATAGAGTTACATGACCACAGTGGTTCAGTTATGGCAACATTCTTTGAAGATTGTGCAGAAAAGTTTTTCTGCATCAATGGTACGAAGCTTAATGGAATTTGAATCAAAAGTAATGTTTATTAATTTATTTCTTATGTATATGCATATTCACTTATGCATCAATTCTTATTTACCTTTTTGCTCCAACACTTGAAGGATCAACCAATTCCAAAAGAAGCGTTCCTACTAATAGCAATTGAGGTTGACCATATCATACAGCTGAAGCCACGAGTCTACACATACCGTGGAAATTCAGTGCTCTACTTTAACATTGGTTCCATTGTTGAAAAAACCTCACATGGATCAACCAGTTCAGGGTCACTTTCATCCGCAGCAAATTTAATACCAAATCCAGCTACTAGTGAAAACATTTCATCTGCGTCAACCAGCTCACTGTCACTTCCATCCGCACAAGACAATCTCATATCCTGTGATACCAACCTCAGTTGACACAAACAACTTGGAGATTTCTATTTCAGAACCCAAGGCCAAGAAGCAGCTGTTTAAACTTGGCAACACTTCCCATAAAAAAAAAAAAAAACTTGGCAACACTTTCGATGCTGCACAAAAATAAAATATTAACCCAAACTTTAATGCTACTATTATCTTTCTAATATTTTGTGTAACAATCCTACATATACAATGTTTTCTTCTGCTTTTATAGAACTGTTAACTATGCTTACTCAGAAACTAGTTATCAGATTTTTGTGTTTACATAGATTATCAATAGAGATGATCTATCTCCTTTTGTACATACTATTTACAATTTTCTATGCTGTATATATCTAATCTATTTAGTACATTGCTTTTATTGAATCTTCTTATCACGGTAGTTATATCAAAGCCCAATCAATTTATTCCAACAAGTTAGATAAAGATGGGCTAAGTTCTTTCTGCACGCAGCACCAAATGTAGGAAGAATATGATAATCAATTGTTTGCTATACCTGATCCACTTTGAACGGATGAAACTCGAGACAAAATATTTCATGATTTGTCCTAACAAGATGGACATGGGTATTGTTAAATATATGGATCTGGTATGTCTCATACTATAATTTATGGACAAGATAACGAATTGTTGCAAGCAGGTTCATCTTCAAGAATAGTCGATATCAAACAATAAGTACGTGAGGAGGTTACTAAAGAGATTGAGAAGTTCATGACAGTTCGAGCATATGAAGGCTCGAATAGAGTTACTTGAATCCCTGGCAGAAATAACATGATCTAAACATGTTCATTTGAAAAACTTAAATATTTTTAAAATTGTGTCAATATGATTAAATGCATATTTTCAACAACAAAAGTATTTGTATATGTCTTAGATTCAGGATGTAGCTATTGGATACCGTGTCGTCAAGGAGTCTATGAGAGATGATTTCGACGATAACTAATGTCATTGTGAGGCTTGTTTCCCTTTTTGGTTTTTCTAGTAAGTATATTCGATGTGTTATGTATTGCATATGGTTGTTATAGAATTGTTTATTTCTATGTGATTTATGCATGTTGTGGCTTAGAAATGCATGATAAGATCAATCTCGAACTCGTTGGGTGTTGTTGCGCGAAAGTTTGATTTATTTTTAGGTAGGATCGCTCGATCGGTTCTAGACCAATCGATCAGTCAATCGGGAGTTGTTAAGCATGAGATAGATAGTGGCATTAGCATTTGGTCCACTCCTTTCACAAGCTTCTCTCTTTCTCATGGAGAAAACTAGAACCCTAATCTTCTCTACTTTTTTTTCTTGCTTCGGGCTTGATTTTCAGCGTTGCAATAGTGGAACGACGCTCTACTCGTCATGGGCTTCGCATCCATCCAAGTGAAATTGCGTTTCGACGACTTTGGTTTTTTGCGGGGAGTTAAAGCGTTGAGTTTTTAACTCAATATGGTAGGATTCTAGACTATCTTACTTTAAAAGGGTGTTATGTGTGATTATATGTATTTTTACCATTTTAAAATGTTATGAGATGATGGATTTTTGTGTTTATGCCTTGCTTGGTGGATAAAAAGTATGGTTTATATCTTTTAGGTTTATTACAAAGTTGATGGATGGACGAGTATATGAATTTCATATGTATGAGTTTTGAATGTCAGGATTGTATACTAAAAATCATAAATTTTGTTGGTTTTAGTATTTAATTTTATTTTTAATAAAATTATTATTTTTATTTTATGAGAATTTTAATAAGCAATGAATGCAATATCATTTTTTTAATGTTATACATGGATGTCTTTTATTCTGTACAGTATTTAATCTAGTGTGTATAGTACGGCTTGCACATAAAAGATCAGATTATAGGTTCTTGCAGAATATAAGTATTTGTCCACAGTTTAGATGGAATTGGACAAACCATTACTACGATTGTAGTACAGAGTTTTAGTAGTCATGTCTTGCTTACGAGGAACAGATAATAGCGTTGTCTATTATTCTGACTCTCTGTGCTAATACACTTTATATGTATTGAACGGGACAATATTGATGTAATTAATTTTATACTAACTATATAAATTAATTCACACTCAAAGGTTATTATGAGAGCTTATACTCTTAATTCCAAAATAATTATTATTTGCGTATATTTAATATTCGTTGTTTTGATTCATTAGATGGTGCGATCTTTTATGGGTCAATAGTCCCAGTGAGTTGGATAGCGGTATTAATTATATGGTGAATATTAATTATTGATGAAATTCACGTCCCAATTGATCGGAATTGGCGATACCCCCTTATGAAAGTTTATAAGTTTTGATTAGGCCAAATCTTGCAGGTAAATTTATTTATCCGGCAGTCAAATAAGTTAAGCGAAAGGGTTTAAGAAATTTTAAATATACCGATTAAATTAAATTGTTAGTAATTAAATTTAATTGACGGGTATCAAGAATCTTAACGTGAGGAGATGAGTTAAGCATTTAATAACAAGAGCTCAATACAATTGGTCTTGAGATTATGGTTAGAAGTGCAGTTATAGTTCTTTAATGGTATGAACTGTAATTTAGTGTTTTATGAAAAATTACAGAAATCGCTGAGAGATTTGTATATTTGTAAAAATCGCTGAAAGGGTATCTGGGTCACACTAGAAATCTATATCATAATTACTTCACAGGTCCCTGCTGTAACCTATAAATATATGGATAGGCTGAACCATATTCTGTTGTTGTCTTTCAAGACTAAGATTGATTGGGTCTTGCCGGTACTAGTTCTCGAAGGTTCGTAACCCACACTACGTTTAAAAATCACATCGGGAATACAATAGAAGTTCTGTTCGGAGTTTCAACTCGGAGAATCAAAGTTCGTAGTTGAAGAAATGACCAAAAGGTATTCAGCTAAACTAACTGTGGTGGCACGGATTTTATTCTGATAGTTCGACATCAAAAAGTTTTTAATTTAGAACCTGTTTCGACGATCGTTTGTCTAGCTTTTTTTAATCGAAAAATCGTATTCAAATCAATGATCTTGGCAGTTTACCTCCAACAATTGGTATCAGAACCGTTTTGATTATGTTTATGGTTAATCAAGAGGCCGGATAGATTTAGAATTATGTCAACTTTGTTTTGTAGGTGTTCTAATCCCGATTTTATGATCATTATTATTTTTATGTTTGATTGAATGTGTGGATGATGATTATAATTATTATTTTTTAATTACGATTGATCGTGATAGTTTAAACTTTTTAGTTTGAGTGTGAGTTTTCGGGACATAGATTTTCGATGTAAAATTTTTTATTTATTTTTAAATATTATTTGAAATATTTAAAAGCAGGTTTGAATGTCCAAAAATATGAAGAACATGCGGCGGCATAACCGGCGGCACCGACGGTGTTTTCGGGCCACAGATCGCAGTGGTTTTTCTATGATTTTTGTGACAATTTTTTTCTGACAATATTTTTGCAGTTTTAAGCTTAAAAAACAGCAATCAAATAGTTTCTAAAAACACGAAAAAATAAAAGAAAAATAGCCTGGCGACAACGGTTCAGGGCCATTTTCGGTAATTTTTTCGAGTATTTTTGAAACTATTTTGAGCAGATTTTTAGGCATAAAACAGTATTAAAATATACCTGAAAAATAATCTAAAAATTGGAGAAAAACATACACGAAAACAATAGGCAAAAGGCGGCGGCGGCGGCAAGGTGCGGTGGCACTGGGGCTGTTTTGCAAGGTTTTTCGGAGCTATTCTCGGGGCGTTTTTTAGGGCATTATATGACTGTATATCACTGTGAAAAAAAAAGTGAAAAACAAGAGCCAAAAAGACCATAATACAATGGCAAAATCAGTGGTGGTGGCTGCCGCGGCGGTGGTGCAGCTTGTTTTCGAGCTTTCAAAAGCCGTTTTTCGAGCTATTTTTGTTCTAATTTTTTGACAAAAATAGTATTTTCCGTAAGCTATTTTTCAAAAAAAAAGAGGAGGATGAAAACAGAGTTCGGGAATGGCGGCAAAAGCCGCCAGAAGCGGCGGCAAGGAATGGCGCCGCGGTGCCGGTGGGTGGCCGACGGTGGTGGTTTGGTTCGGGGCTTTCGGCAGCTATTTCTGATATATTCAGGATCCAAGCAGTGTTATACTTGTATAACACTGATTTTCAAAGAATCCTAATAGGATTCGGATGTAGATAAACAATTTTCTGTAAGAATTGAAAGACTTGAAGCTTATGTGATTGTAGGAAGCTGAAACTCATTAGAGTTTCAATTTGATCATGAAATTGAGACATATATATCTTATATTTTTTATTTATATAAATTGCGTGAATGATATATATGTTTTATATTTCCTGTTTGATTTAATTAATTCGAGAAATTCAGTTTTAATTAATATTTTGTAAAGAAAAATAAAATTAAGTTTTTTTAATTAAATAGAAATTTTTTAGATATTTTATTTTTTACAAAATAACATGTTTAAGATGATTTTTTTAATAAATCGGATATCTTGAAAAAATATAAAAATTAATTCTATTTTTTAAATTAATTAAATGAAAAATATTTAATTTTAATAAATTATTTTTTTAAAAAAATGTGTAACGTAAAAATAAAATATTTGAATGCCTTTGTTCAATACCTTAGCTACAAAGTGAAGAAAAAACTGTGCATTCATCGGTAATTTTATTTGTTACGCATTAAAACACGAAAAGATTGTTTGGCAAATCGAAATCTTTTGAATCGTGCACACGGAAAGATGTTTTAAAATCTTTCGGATCGTGTGGTTTTTGAAATTAATAAATTTATTTTAATTAAATAGATTTTTTTGTAATCCTCAAAAAAAATTTAAAAAACTAAGTGGGAGAGAAAATTTATTCACAGATAAATCTCGCGGTCTCTATCATCAGTTCATAGATGATATAATTAATTCTGCATGTTGGCAGTAAGGCCTTCCTCCCCATCGAACAGAATTAATTACGGTATCGTCTGTACGAACCTCCATCAGGAATAATTCTGGATAATTGTTAGTGTGGATCACTTCTCCATCTGAAGGGTTCATTGCGAATCAAATGATTCGGGATTAGGTGATAGTTAACACTTAACTGTAAATAATAATATTCTCTCCATTTGAGCCACTACTATTATTTACTAGACCAAAGCTATGCCAGCTATTTTATTTTACTTGGCATGGTCTGTTACCTAAATAGTAAAATTAATAGGAATTAGCCTGTCTGGACAAACGATAGATAGTAGACGTTCTCCTATCGAGGCATGCTATTCATAGGGTACTAGGCTGCTGGCGAATTTTTTTTAATGGTAAAGGGAACCAATTTAAAATAAAATTCAAAATTTTTGCTTGTCATAATTAATGGTTATTTTAATTATGTGATTCTCATGATTAAAACGACGTTCAATCCACTGGTTATTATACTTAAAAAGAACAAACTAACGGGATCGAATTTTGTTGACTGAAAAAGTAACTTGGATATAGCTTTAATTACCAAGGATATTCCTTCAATGCCAAGAAATGTGTTTGTTTCTGAAAAGGGTTCTTCCTCTAGGTCGAAAGGCATGAAGAAGAAAAAAGTTCAAAAACATGGTGACACAGTTTCCAAGGTAGTTAGTGGGCTCCGAACTAGTGTGAAAAAATCGAAAGGTATATGTTTTCACTGCAACCAGACACAGCACTGAAAAAATAATGTCTAGTATTTCTTAGTAAGTAGAACAAATCAGGTAATTTCAGTTCATTAGTGGTTGAAACATGTTTAGCGATGTAATCTGTCGGTACCTGGTGTGTAGATATGGGAGCCACTAATCATGTCTGTAATTTTTTACAGGAGTTCTAGGAAATCAGGCAGCTCAATGATAGAAAAATTTACCTACATATGGACAATAATACAAGGGTGGCACCAGTTACAGTAGGAGATGTTACTCTCAGCTTTAGTAGAGATAGGATTTTAATTTTAAAAGATTGTCTTTATGTACCTTCAATTAGAAAAAAATTAATTTCAGTTTATAATTTAATAAAGAACAAATATTCTGTTCATTTTAATGATTCTGTGGTTATTAAAAAAAATAAACGTTTTATTTATTCTGGTATATTGTGGATGATCTGTATGTTATATTTTTTATCTCTCATACACTGCAACTGACTGAATTGAATAATACATCTAATTTACCATATAAGAGAAATGATCATTCTTTAATGAACTAAACGTTTCTTTGGCACTTAAGCTTGGGTCATATTAATCTAAAAAAGATAAATAAACTGATAGAAAATGAACCTTTGAATTCATTGAAAGTGGAGGAACTTCCAATATGTGAGTCCTGCTTAGAGGGTAAGATGACTAAGAGACCCTTCTCGGTCAAAGGCTATAGAGTTAAAGAACGATTGGAACTGGTTCACTCTAATGTGTGTGGTCCTATGATTATCCAGGCTAGAGATGGTTTTGAGTACTTCGTCAGTTTCATTGACGACTACTCAATGTACGAATACATTTACCTGATGCACCGTAAGTTTGAATATTTTGAAAAATTCAAAAAATTCAAGGCGGAGGTGGAGAAGCGCCTGGGTAAAAAGTATCAAATCACTACGACCGACTGTGGTGGGGAGTACCTCTGTGGAGAGTTTAGGGACTACTTGTTGTCAGAGGGAATTATATCACAGTTAATTGCACTGGGTACTCTGCAGCAGAATGGTGTAACAAAAAGAAGGAATATGACTCTTATGGAAATGGTAAGATCAATGATGAGTTATTCAAATTCACTCGATTCATTTAGGGGATTTGCATTAGAGACAGCGTCTTATATTATGAACTTAGTGTCTTTTAAGTCAGTACCTTCTACTCCCACAAAATTATGAACCGGGCGCAAGCCTAGTATGAGACATATTCGAATTTGGGGGTGTTCAGCAAATGTATTGAAAGAGAACGCGAATAAGTTGGAACCGATCGGTATATGTTCTTGGAAAAGTTTTTTGACAGGATCCCGAAAGAACTAGATACCGAACCCTACAACTACAACAAAGCACTCTAAGATAAAAATACAGATATTTGGCAAAAGGTTATGAATTCAGAGATGAAATCTATGTATTCAAATCAAATCCAGGAACTTGTAGAACTATCTGAAGAGATAAAACTCATCGGATGTAAATGGATCTACAAGAGGAAGAGAGGAGCAGACGAAAAGATTGAAACCTAGCTAGGCTTGTTGCAAAAGGGTTCACTCAAAAATAAGGAATCGATTATGAGAAAACCTTTTCGCCGTAGGCATGCTTAAGTCTATTCGGATTCTCTTATCCATTGCGACTCATTTCGATTACGAAATTTGGCAAATAGATGTCAAGACAGCTTTTTTTAATGGAAGTCTTGTCCAGTGTATCTATATGGTACAACTAGACGGTTTCATAGCAAAGGGCAAAGAGCACATGTTGTGCAAGCTTAAGAGATCTATTTATGGACTTAAGCAGGCATTAAGGTATTGCAATACTTGGTTTAATCAAGCCATAAAGTCTTATAGTTTTGATCAAAATTCAGATGAGTCATATGTGTACAAGTGTAATGGAAGCGTGATGGTATTTCTACTTCTTTATGTAGATAATATCTTGCTCATCGAAAACGATGTGGGGGTATTATCTTCGATAAAATATGATTATCTGGGCAGTTCGATATGAAAAATTTGAAAAAAGCCAGTTACATCCTTGGGATCAAACTTTTGCGAGATCGAAAACTAAAGATGTTGGGCATGTCACAAGCAAAGTATATCGATAACATCTTTACTCGTTTTAGCATGCAGGATTTCAAGAAAGGGTTTCTCCCTTTCATGCATAGAATCACTCTATCCAAGGATCAGCGTCCCAAGACACCTGATAAGATAGAAAAAATGAAGACGGTTCCTTATACTTTGACAGTATGAAATCTAATGTATGCTATGTTTTGTACTAAACTCGACATCTGCTTTGTCGGTGGTATGATTAGCAGATATCAGTTTAACCCAAGACAGGAGCATTAAACTGCAGTAAAGAATATAATAAAGTACCTGAAAAGGACTAAGGATTATATGATGGTTCATCAGGCAGATAGTCTAATACCTTTGGGGTACACAAACTCAAACTTTTAGTCAGACAAAGATTCCCGTAAGTCTATCTCAGAATATGTGTTTACATTGAGAGGTAGGGCTATAAGTTGGGGGAGTATCAAGCAGTCCTGCATTGTTGATTCCCCCATGGAGGCTGAGTACGTGGCAGCTTCTGAACCAGGCAAGGAGGCCGTTTGGCTAAGGAACTTCCTCTTGGATCTAGATGTGGCGCCTTCTATGACACCCTGACCCGTTTCTTTTTTTGGCATTTTTGGATGCGCATTACATGTTTTCGTTTGAGCATGTTTTTATTACTTTTGATGCATGATCGGGCTTACATATGCATGCGGGGTAGGTTCCTGGGGATCGTGGGTCATTGTGGCGCGATTTTCAAAAAAAAATTTTAAAAAATATTTTGAAGATCTATAAATATCTGGAGTTAGATATTTTCAAAAAGATATTTTTCAAAACTTCTCCACCAAGCTTTCTATTTTCCCTCTGCCTTCTCTCTAACTTCTTGGGGGCCTGGGGCTCGATTTTCGACGATCAGACTGCCGATTCTTGTTATTGGCGTCGTGGTCTACGCGTACATCCGAACAGAATTCTATTCTGACGAAACTTAGTTTTGTACGTGGATCGAGACATCAAGTTTTGAACTCATCGAGGTAAGATTTTATACCTGTATATTTTATAAGGGTGCTACGTGTAATCGGATGTATTTTTACCGGCCTGATAGCAGCAGATCTGATTTTTTTTTAAAGTTGAATTTTTGGGTTAAAAATCGATTTTTAGTAGATTTCGGTGGATGAAATCGTGGTTCGAGAGTTTCTTTCGTGGTTTTAAGGTTAAGCTTGGGCGTGTGGAAGTCCGAGGGTGTTGTATGGGTGTTCGGAGGCTTCGATTCGGGGTTTAGAGGTGGAACCCGTAGCTTAAAAACGGTTTCTGGGCTGGTTCAGTCGACTGGATCCACGAGTTCAGTCGACTGGATCAGTATTCTTGAGGTTCAGTCGACTGGACCTTGACGGTCAGTCGACTGGACAGTGCTTCTGTGGCATTTTGGCCTTTCCAGTGTGTTTTTCAGTCGACTGGGGGTTGGGTCCAGTCGACTGAAGTTCTGAGCTGCTGGTTTTAATGGTTTGGGTTGGGTTCTTGGTTTCCGATTGGCGTCCTATGGTATTCAATTGATTAATTTATAGGAATTAGTCGATTCAAATACCTGTGGATTCTTTTTGGGGGTCGGTTGATCGTGTGGTGGTTCGGGGGTCGTGTTGTGGTCTCGGGTGCTTCGTTTAGGTGCCGTCCTTGGGTTGACGTGTATGGTTAGATTTAAGGAGTTGTGGCACGGTTGTGTGCGTGTTGGTTATGTTCGGGATGCGTAGGTCCGTGGTTCGATTTTAAGGTTTGATTCTGGTGAGAATCGGTCTGAGGAAAGTTCAGGTGTTGATCTCCGGATTAGGTGTTGGTTATCCCGGTGTGTGGACGGATCCCGATTTGTGGATGGGCCATTCGGGTATCGAATGACAGGCGTGTGGCATATGATGTCGTGTCGGGTTATGTGGTGGGTGGCATCATGCTGTGAGGTTATATGGCTATGTGTATTTATAACTGGTTATGTGCATTTATAACTCTAGTTTATTTATGTACGGAATATGTGAATGGATTACGTGGTTTTGGCGTTGTACGTGAAACGTCGTGGTCATACGTGATCTTATGTTTATAGAACTATGATTAGTTTTATTCTCGTATGTTGTAGGACGGGTATGTGGTCCTATGTGGTCTTTGTGATCGTGAACGGTTATTTTTATATGCATGTGTTGCATTATGTATATGGAGGGCAGATAATGGTCCTACGGTGAAAATCCGTGAAGATTTGTGATGAGGGCGGATAATGGTTCTACGGTAAAAGTCGATGAAGATATATGTTGACCCTGGTTGATAAAGCATAGTGGGGTGGATAAGGGTCCTTCGGTGAAAATTCGAGAAGATATATAAATTGTATGTGATCGATCTGTGGTCAAGGCTTGGGAGAGAGTCGATGTTTATGTGTATATGCTGTTAGGGCTCGGGAGAGAGTCGATGTTTGTGTATACGTTGTTTGGGCTCAGGGGAGAGTTGGTTTAATTCTGTCTGTGTTGCATTTATAGCTCGTAGGAGTCGTGGCTCGTAGGAGTCGATGTTGCCTGTGTGGCATACTCTACTATATGTATTATGGATTGCATGTATTACATATTGAGACGGATAGATAGATTTTTTTAAAAATTTTATTAACGGCCTGCGGGAGTCGAAATACTGTATTAACGGCCTGCGGGAGTCGTAATACTGGAATCGTTTTCAAGGCTCTGATGAGTCGAAAAATAATTTTTATCCTCGCTTTCCCATTGCTTGTGAAAATTATTTTTGATGGCACTTGTGAGTCGTGATCTAAAACCGTTTTCAAGGCTTGAAAGAGAGTCCAAACCTGCACTTCGATTTTCTTAGCATGTTTTGTTTATACTGTATGCCTATCTAGTTTCTGCTGAGCCTTGGTTCACGGTGTGGGATTTAGTTTTCTTCAGGTACCGGTCGCGCAAGTTGATCTGGAGGTGCCGGAGGGGTGGAAGCGTTATAGTCTTCCTTTTTGTTTATATCTGTATCATGTACACTTAATACATGTTTCTCGGCATTAGAGCCTTGTAATGTATGCCGTTTGGCGTTTATATACAATGAATGTATATTTATTTTGAGAATATATATTCGGGTTAGGTGTTGTGGTTGTTTATTTATGAGTGTTTCACGTGGCCCAGAGTTTGGGGCGTGACACCTTCAGTTCAGTCGACTATTACACTTTATTGTGATAATAGCGGAGCGGTTGCAAACTCAAAGGAGCCAAGTGTCCACAAGAAAGGAAAACACATTGAACGTAAGTATCACTTGATATGAGAAATTGTACAGAGGGATAATATTGTTGTGACCAAGATTGCATCAGATGACAACCTTGTAAATCCTTTTACAAAGAGCCTACCAACTAAGACTTTTGACAGTCATGTAGAGAGGATGAGAGTCAGATGTATGGCAGTATAATTTTGAGTATAAGTGAAAAATTGTTAGGGTTGTATACTAAAAACTATGAATTTTATTAATTTTAGTATTTAATTTTATTTTTAATAAAATTATTTTTTTCTATTTTATGAGAATCTTTATAAGTAATGAATGCAATATCATTTCTTTAATGTTATGTATGGATATCTTTTATTCTGTACAGTATTTAATCTGGTGTGTACAGTACGGTTTGCACACAGAAGATCAGATTATAGATTCTTACATAATATAAATATTTGTTCACTGTTTAGATGGAATTGGACAAACCATCAGTATAACTATAGTACAGAGTTTTAGTAAGCCTGTCTTGATTACGGAGAACAGATAATAGCGTCGTCTATTGTTCTAACTCTTTATGCTAGTACACTTTGTGTGTATCGAATGGGACAATATTAGGGTAATTAATTTTATATTGACTATATAAATTAATTCACACCCCAAGGTTATTATGAGTGCTTATACTCTTAATTTTGAAATAATTACTATTTGCGTATATTTAATATTCGTTATTTTAATTCATTAGAGCGTGCGATCTTTTTGGGTCAATAGTCCCGATGAATTAGATAGCGATATTAATTATATGGTGAATATTAATTATTGACGGAATTCACGTTCCGATTGTTCGGGATTAACGATACCGCATTAAAGAAGCTTATAAGTTTTGACCAGACCAAACTCTGCAAGTGGATTTAATTATCCGGTAGTCAAATTAGTTAAGCGGAAAGGTTTAAGAAATTTTAAAGATACTGATTAAATTAAATTGTCATTAATTAAATTTAATTGGCGGGTATTAAGAATCTTAATGTGTGGAGATGAGTTAAGTATTTAATAACAGGAGGTCAATGCAATTGATCTTGAGATTATGGTTAGAAGTGCAGTTATAGTTCTTTAATGGTATGAACTATAATTTAGTATTTTAGAAAAATTACAAAAATCACTGTAAGATTTTCATAATTGCAGAAACCGCTAAGAGGTTTGCATATTTGTAAAAATCGCTAGAAGGGTATCCAGGTCATATTAGAAGTCTATGTCATAATTATTCCACAGATCCCTGTTGTAGCCTATAAATATGTGGGTAGGCTGAACTATATTCTATTGTTGTCTTTCATGACTAAGATTGATCGGGTTCTGCTGGTACCAGTTCTCGAAGGATTGTAATCCAGACTATGTTTGGGAATTGCATTGAAAATACAGTAGAAAGTCTATTCGGAGCTTCAACTCTGAGAATCAAAATTCGTAGCTGAAGAAACGACCGAAAGATATTCATCTAAACTAATTGTGGTGGCACAGGTTTTATTTTGATCATTCGACATTAAAAAGTTTATAATCTGAAGCCTGTTTCAACGATTGCCCGTCCAATTTTTTTAATCAAAAAATCGTATTCAAATAAATGATTTTAGCAATTTGCCTCCTACATTGAAAACCGGTGAAAGTTATGAAAATGTTGCAAAAAAAAAAGATTTTTTGGTGTTTAGAGCTAATAATTGGGATTGAGCCTTGATTTTTTAATGATTCGATTGAAATGGTGATGTGAAAATGTTGGTGTGCCTTCATGATTTTCGAATGACGTAGTTGTGTGTCTTTAAATGATTTAATAGATGTACCGTGACAATGTGGTGAATTTGAGTCTCAATTGCTCCTCGGTGAAAGTCCAAAAATTTACACAAATAGGTGTTTCATTCTTTTGGGTTAATCCCCGTAAATAAAATGATTGTTCAATGAGAGGTGTTGGTTGTTGTAGCAACATATAGAGCTCGTCATTGCCCAGCGGGCCATTGAATGCCCCGAACCTAAGTTAATAGTTGAGAGTCTATAGTTATAACCTTTGTCTCTGGTGCGACAATGTCCGTACATGAAAAATCATTTGTGATTATGAAAACCTTGTTGGAAAGTTAAATTATTTTAGTATTGTTTTCAAATTGTGGAATGTTGTTGGATTATATGAACACTTATGATTTTGAGGAAAGAAAACCGTTTTAAGACTTGTATAGTTGAGTTGTTCATATAATTGGTAATTGCATGTCACGTTTACTTTTTCATACTAGTTTATATCTATTGGGTTTCGGCTCACGTTATTGGATTCAAATATTTTCAGGTGATAAGGTCCATGTAGTTTGATGATCGAGAGGCCCTGGTGGTGGTGTTATTCCATAGTTTGTATCGATGTAAATATTAAATCATGTAATTGTTAGATTATGTTTTGTACTTGAAAACATGTGTTTTGTAAAGCCTTAAGGCTACGATTCCATTGCATGCTTGTATGTATGGAAGTTGGAAGGACCCTTGGGTTGGCTGTTTTGGTTTCAAGTTATATAAAAGACTTACGGTTTTGATATCAACTTTTGAGCCTTGAGGGAGGTTTTTGAACCATGTTTTAGCATGTTTTAAGTTGTTTTATTTATGCCATGAGGATTTCCTAATGCATGAAAACAGATTTGAGTGGTTGGATTTCAAAGTTGGTATTGAAAAATTAGTTCAGACCGCTCGATGGATCGATTGATCGGTCTATTGAACGGTGAATTACACATCTCAATTGTTTTATAGGTTTGTGTTGGGACCGAGAGTTGGCAAAGATTGCTCAATCGGTCCTAAGACCGATTGATCGGTCTGGGCAGATTTCAAGATTTGTTTGTTTTGTTTTAAAGGTTGGCTCTTGGGACCTTTTTACTATCCATTTTGGACTATTCTTTTACGTACATTAAACCTTTGGATGTGCATTTTTCAAAGGTTTTAAACTTGTTTTGGTTTTCATTTTTAAAGCTCGTTTGGGTTCAAATTATTTTGTTGGATCTTTGGCATCACAAAACGGGTTTTCTTGAGTGGTTCACGTGCCTCAAATTTGAGGGCGTGACAGATTAGTATCAGAGCTCTAACTTTGAATATCTAGGAGTCGTGAAAAGGGGTGCATCACCATATGAGATGGATTGCGTGTGCTTGATTTGTATGTGTTAGAATATTTTGATAACACTGTTATGGTTAGTATACTGAAAATCATATTTTTAGTATTTAATTTTATTTTAATAAAATTATTTTTTTATTTTATGAGAATCT
>JAULJZ010030237.1:0-15151 GCA_032270985.1 Heliamphora pulchella | reverse complement strand
TATTTTAATTGATCCAAAACCTTCTTATAAACTAGATTCAATTCCCTTTTGTATTAACAATACAAATTTTTATAAGTTAAATATTTAATTATGAAAAAATCTTTTGTTATAAGATATAAGTATAAAAATTAATTTAACAACTTCTAGTTTTAAAACTTTTCTTGGTTTAAGCAAATACAACAACAAATAATGGATAAGAAATCAAACACAAGAGTGTGTGTGTGTGTGAGTTTTAACAATAAACAACAAAAAAATAAAGAAAGTAAACCAAGAGAAAGTAACACCACGATTTTTACAAGATTCGGTGCAACGGCCTACTTTCTTACCTCAAGTCAACCGCTATGAGGATTACACTACCTCTCCTTTAATAGGCGGATGAACTTCTCTCCTTAGTCTAGGCGGAGTAGCCTCTTCTTGAAAATGTACCAACCTCAAGTTAACCCAATTCTTGTAGGCGGATTAGCCTCTTTTGAGAATCACCTTTCTCAAATACAAATCAACAAGAAGAATGATACGAGGGTATACAAAGAATACTCCTTGAATGGGCAAATAAGTACAACAAATAAAGTTCTAAACTCACTTCTCAATAGAATATGAAAATGAAGCTCAAGAAGAAAAACTAATGATCTTTTCCCTCAAAAGTGATTTGTAAAAACAAGATTTTGAAGCATAATGATGTAATAAGCAAGAGAGAAAGTTTGAGAGACTTTTGATGGATGAAACACTAGCACAAGGCCACTATTTATAGGCTCCAAAATCGAACTAGCCGTTTTCAAAAAAATTTGAATTTTAAGCTGTTCGGTCGACTGAAGAGACTCACTCAGTCGACTGAAGAGACTCACTCAATCGACTGAACTTCACTTCGGTCGACCAAACCTAAAGGTTCGATCGACTGAACCAACTTGGATCTGAAAACTTATTTTTAGTAACCCATTCAATCGACTGGATGGAAAGCCTCAGTCGACTGGATCATTAAAAATTTAAATTTTTGATTTTCCAAAAAGGTTTGATCTTTTTATACTTTGGAAAAATATTTTTAAGATATTTAGAATTTCTATGAGCTTCAGAAACATATATCCATAAGTCATATGAGTGTGCATAGATCCTACAAACGAAATTTACAATCTTATTCTTCAAGTCTTCAATATCTCAATCATTTTTGCATTTGTTCCATAAACACTTGTCCTCAAATAATCTTGATTTTAAAATTATGCGTCATGGCTTCCATTGTAAATCTTGAATTGTGCTAAGTGTATATTTTCTGTAACCAAACTCAATTTGTACAATTAGATATATAAGTTTGTTATCATCAAAATCGATTATTGAAGCCTTATTAGGCCAACAAACTCCAGTTGGGTCAATTGGGTCAAATCACCACCCCTCTTATCCCCACAAAACCTCCTCTTTCCCCCATCTTGCATCGTGAGATCCGTAGTGTCTAAATTGGCCGCCATGGTGCTGTTCTCGTCTGTGTGTCCCGCCGGGAGGGATTTCCGGTGAGTAAGTGTGTCGGTTCCCTGTTCTTCCTCCTCAGCATATGATCTCTCCTTCCTCTCCTCTGGTCTATTCACTGTTTTATTCCCCACTTATTTGAACCGCAATCAAAGCCCACACTGCGCCTTAACTGTTTTAGCTACTTCCGGTTGGCTCAAAGTCATCTCGCATTCTTTATCACTATACCCACGATTCCACATGAATAACAGAAGTTCGGTAATTTCTCGTACTTAAAACTTACGCAACAATTCTTTGAGCCCTCCAGCTTGAGTTTCATGCCCCTTCAAAGCGGCTTGGTGATGTCAATTTCCACCAGAAGTCTAAGGCTCTTTCCCTAGGCGATTCCATCCTCTTCGTTATTGATGTCTACCATTTTGCCACATTTGTTCCCGGTTAGTGTTCCCACCTTCTTATTCATGCAGGATAGTGGGAGGTCGTAGACTCTTATCCAGAACAATGCCAAGTGAGGTTCGATGTCGACTGCATGTAACCTTCCGTCGAACTCCTCTAAAGCCAAGAGATGGTTATCAAAACTCCAGGGCCCATTCGCCAAAACCCTTCTTTTGTCGACTGTATCGTGGAATTGAAAAAGGAACAAGTTCTCCTTCAGTGACCTGCAATAGCAACCTTTGGACAGCTTCCATGCCATGAATAGTACAGATTTCATAGTGTCGAAGTTAACCTGTTTGCGGGACATCAGTTTTCTAACTAAGCAAAATTTGCCTTTCTCCACATTTATTTGGATATGTTCTTTCGTTACTTTCACGTCGTCGTCTTCTTCTTCTTCTTCTTCTTCTTCTTCTTCTGTTGTTAAAACCAGTTTCGTTTGAATATTCTCGATCATCTCTTCCATGGTTGTTCCACCGTTTCGTGTTTGGAAAAACTCTCATAGTAGGAGAGGTGTCTACCATGCACGGTGCATGAAAAAGGCTCTCATAGGAACCCTATAGAGATATAAATGGCTATTTATAAAATAAGTTTTCGTTTTTTCCGTAAAAAGGTGTTCAATTCCATTGCAAAAGGGTTGAAAAGATTTTGCAAGGGATGGAAAGGTGCTCAATTAATAACTTATAAATTGTAGTTTATAATTGAAATTGTCAGTATTTGGTATATGTTAGTTTGTAATTAAAATAAAAATAATAATTATTATTTGTAATAGAAATTGTAAGTGTTTAAAAAAAATTATAATTCATTACTAAAATTAGTAATAGAAAGCTAAAAATTGGCATAAAAAGCTTGGCCAAACACCCTCAATAGATGATTTTACCTATGATTTGGTTGGGTGACGGATCTCTCAAACTCTTTTCCTCTATTGGTGGTTGAATTACGAGTTTTTAGTATAACTACTCGCTGAACCCAACTCGACCAATAAATATTTAATTTTATAAATTTTTAAATTTATTATAAGATTAAATTGCTTATTGCTTTGTTATTTTTGTATAAAACCTGTGTAATTTGATTTGTGTGTAGTTTAATTAATAAATTTATAATTTTTTAAGCATTAAGTTTACTAAAAATAAATATTTTTAATTAAAAAAAATACTAGTATGATTGCTTAGAAAATTGAACGTACTCAATAAAAATCTAAAATAAATAAGTTTAAACTGCTACGTCGGACCACATTCACCTATGAAATCATTAAATTCATGACCTTAAAACCACCAAACTCATTCGTGCGGATAAAAAAATTAAAAATTAAAAATTAGATACATATAATTAAATGTTAAATTAGAGGTAAATCCAGCCCAACTTCATTCATCTGTAAATACCCCTATTAAACCATATCTCCCACTTTACATTCGTACTCTGACTATTGTGAAACCGGACGGCGGCGACTGAAAGGAAGTGGCGACGGTGACCATCTCAGCCAGTTACGATTCTCTCTCTCTCTCTCTCTCTCTCTCTCTCTCTCTCTCTCTCTATATATATATATATATATATATTCTCTGTCCCTTTCAACCATGTTTTTGCTTCGCTTTTTAACTTTAAATTATTTTAAGTTAAAAAAAATAAAAAAATTTATTTGATTAGAAATAGTTATTTTTCAGCCACTAAAAATGATAAATAAACTTATGGGAAGTTCTGTGGTTGTTTTTTAACTTAAATGAGTTGACGTATAATTGTTTAGTTAAAATTTATTTAATTTTATATGTAAAAAATTAAAATTAAAAATTATTATAGAAAAAAGTTTAAAAATCTAAAAACAAATACACTAAAAATTAAAATTTTAAAAATGAGAATTTTTGAATTTTAAGCCAAGAGTTAAAAATCTACATTAAAGCCTGTAGCAAACGAAAGCTTTGTTTATATTTTCAGTATTTCAGGTATCGGAATTTCTTGGTTCGTGCAAAATCGACAACCATTTTTTTCTTTTCGTTTTCAGTTGACTCAGTATACATGTTCCAGACCTTTTTTTTTCTCCTCTTTCATTTAAGCTCCATTTGTTTCAGTATAAAATATTTTATGATAAAATATTTTACTTATTTATTTATTGTTTGGTTTGATTAAAAAAAAACCAAAATTGATTTACATAAAAAAAAAATGAGGGTGGTGGTTGTAAAAGTAGGGGTGGTGGCGGCGGCTGCGACAACAGTAGTGGGTGAGGTGGTGGTGGCCAACGGTGGGGTGGCAAGGGTGTTGGTAGGGTGGGAGTGGTGGGGGATGGTGGTTGTGGTGGCGTGCGTGGCGTGCATGGTGGTGGTGGGGATGATGGTTGTGGTGGGAATGACAGTAGCTAAGGACTGTATTAAAATAAAAACATATTTTGATTAAAAATTTATTATTTATTTTTTAAAAAAAAATATGTTTCGAAAACCAGCTAAACACCGGGAATTTTTTTTTTATGAAATCACTTTACATTCAAATATTTTTCATTATAAATATTTTATGTAGAAACAAATGAAGCCTTATTGTGGTTGATTTGTAATTTTAATTGCTCATTTTCTCCCCCACATCAGTGGTACCAACTGAAGCATAAATCTCCAATACTTAAAAGTAAACTGATATAGGTTCATTTCATAATGAACTGATAGTTTATTGATGAGTATATTTGTTTATTTCTACTTCAAGTATAAACATGCTTATAAATTAGATTTGTTTACATTTGAAATAAACTGATCAGTTTCAAGTTGTTCATAAATGGTATCAGTATTTTTGTTGTGTGTACTAATTTGAATATTTTGTCCCTACTAGTTTATGTAAAATTAAGCATGACTCTATGTGATTGATTTCAATTTGTTTATAAACAAGTAAACTTCAGCTCCAAGTATTTTACGAATTTCAGTTTATTTCTATTATATTCATGATTATGAGTGCATAGATAATTTATATACTTCCGATAAACAAATGTAAATAATTGTCTAAATAAATATATCTATTTTTTTTTACCTTTATTACATTTAACCAAGCAGGGAATCTGTATCATATTTGTTTATTTCATGAAATAAAGGTTGTGAGCACTGAGCAATAACTTGAAGAAAATATAAACCTTTTTACTTGTATTTGTACGCGTAAGAAAGCTAGAAGTCAAAAGTATTTTTCGGAAACAATTTTGCTAGGCACGTTCACAATTACACCAATGCGCAAACTCTCTCGCATTGACATGTGGGTCCCACTGCCACCTATCCGTGTGAGAGAGTTTGTGCATTGTCCCTACTTTTCTCTTTTAAAAATGTTCCTCACCTTGCATGGCATTTATTATTATTCTCTAATCTACAACTTAAATAGTGAATTTATGTAGGTTATATTGGTATAGAATTTTAATTTTTTTGCTAATACTATCTTCGAAAAGATTAAATGTGGGGATTGAAGATTCCTTTGCATGTTGAATGACACTTGTAGATTTTTTCCCCATTTTATGTTTTTGACTTTGATTGTCGTGATGGAAAATTAAAATCTAACAAGTTCCTTTCTTTCACTTAAACCTTAGAACCGTATGAGAATCTTTGTTAGAGATGCATGCACATCTTTGTTGTTGCTGCTTTTGGATTGTTAATTTCAAACAATTTAGGAATGCGAAAGTCTACATTGTACTTTGTAGCTCTGCAACTTAAATGTTTTCCATCTCATTGACATTACATGCATTAATTCCTCTTGTTCTTCGAGTGCATACTAGATTGGGTGTAGCAGTACACCTAAGCGGAGAACTAAGAGATATAATACTGCCAAAATTTTGTTAGAGATGGGCAAAGCGATATAAGCTGCCTCATTCAATAAAGAGTATGCATTTTTAAAATGGGTAAGATCACCTACCAAAATAAGAAGCAAACGCTAGTATCATGACACATGACATGACATTAGTTTGACAACATAATCTTGACTCTACATTTGTGATCAGACATGGACAAAAGCTGGATGACATTAGGTAGGACTGCCGATGGCAGAATGAGTCAATCTTATTGGGATGGGGTGATGTCGTTTCTTCAATTTGCAATAGCGATTGCAGACGAGAAAGGTAATATTCCATGCCCGTGTTTAAAGTGTGTGAATTATTATCAACAACATTATCGAGATGTGCAAATACATTTGCTCCTACATGGGATTATGCGAACTTACACTATCTGGTATGAGCATGGGGAACCACGTATACCAAATGAGGGTTATCATCATGCATTGCCAAACAAGGATAAGGATGTTGATGGTATAGATAGCTTGAAGGAAGACCGGATAAGGGGAGAATCAACTCATACGAATCAGACACAGGAAACACGAAACTTTGATAAACAGTCGAATGACGCCAAGCATAAGCGTGAGGTGTACCCCGGTTGCACAAATCATACATTGTTGAAGTTTGTTAGGAGTGAAGAGAGTTCTGAGGCACCAGGACTCCACCAGCCACATTCGGAGTGAAGGGAGTTCATGATAAGTTTGCACGCCTTTCGGTTAGTATATTTCAAATTAAGTAACTAAATACTTCTTTGTCTCGCTTGTCGTCAGTCCATCTATTTCATGTGTTTTTATTTATGGTTCTTATGGAGAACTTTGTTAATAGCTTCTACCTAACTCCTCTTACTTGTTTCCATTTGGTTGTTTTTCTTCCCTCTTAACAGCCACCACCAGGGGCAAAATTGTAGAACATTCACAGTAAGACTTTGGAACAAGCACAAACATTATAGGGATAAAAGTAACTTGCCTGGACCTATAATACAAGCACGGGATGCATGATTTGCATTTTTGGTACAAATTTTCTTCTTTTTGCTAACACGGTTCTGAAACAGGTTACAGGGGAAAAATTGTTAAACATCAATGGAGGTCCAATAACTAGCAAGAACTCTTTTGTTGGAATAAAAGGCACAGGCCGAAACTTACGACACAAGTAGGGGACACCCGTTTGGTTTTAGATGAAAACTTGCATAACATTTTGAACACAATGTCGTATTTACTTAACACTCAGGCTTTGTTTTAGGCCACTAGGGGCAGAAATTGTAAATCAGCCATTGTAAGAGAATTGACAGGAACACCTTTGTAGGGACAAAATTAACTTTTTAAAACTTACGACACAAGTACATGACAGCTCGGTATGCATTTCGAATAGAATTTTGTGTTTTTTAACTCTCAACTTGGGCACCATAATAGGTCACAGGATTGCAAATTGGTGAAACCACTACAAGAAGGGCTGAGTGTCTGTACCAACACCTCTGTAGGGTCAAAAGTATTTTGTGGAACATACGACACAAGCATGCCGAATTTGTGTTTTGATGGCAAACATGTGTTTCTTTAATATTTCGGCTCCAAAATAGGTCACATGGGGACAAAGTGGTAAAAGAATCGTGAAAAGGCACCAAAACAATTATTAACAGCTTTGTAGGGAACATAGCAACTTGCCGAAACTTATGGCATACGCTTGGGACACTGTGAGTGTTTGGCGCAAACAATGGATTTTCCAATATTTAGACAGTGAAATAGGCTACTGGTGAGAAAGATTGTAAAACTGCCACAAAAAGGGTCGAAACATTGCACGGTCATCTCTATTGGGATGAAAATAATTTGCTAAAACTTACAACAAACCACGGGACGCCCAATTTGCATTTTAGATAAAAAAAATTTGCATTTTCTTAACATTTGGGCTTTGAATAGGCCATTGGAGGAGAATTTGGTAAAATAGCCACGGAAAGGCTAACAGACTGACATGAAAATCTCTACAGAGTAAAAGGTAACTTGCTAAAACTTATGATAGAAGCACGGGAAAGTAGGCCACTGAGTGGAAAAATTGTAAAATGGCTAGGAAATGGCTCAAAGTGCACGGGGCGCTCAGTTTATATTTTAGACACAAACTTGCACTTCTTTAACAACATTAGTGACTCTAGAAATATTAGTTGATGGGGTCATTGGCAAACATTAACTTCACTTATTTTATAGAAAATTAATTTTTAACACTAGTATCAACAACTAGTTATTTATTTTGAGCAAATACAAAAATAAATTAAACTTTTCAATTCGTTAATAAAAAAACCTTTAATATATTCATACTATTTCTTTCATAAAAAAATATACAAATATATGAACTTTTGTAATTGCATTCAACTATATTTTATGTTATGAAATTAATCCATAGTGACCCCATTATTAGTATCAAACACATCTCAATTAATATGAAAGATTGTTAAAATCGACGTGACTTTATTTATTACCACAAGTTTCTTGAGAAAAATAGTAAGAGATGAAGCTTGCATTGTGGTCCATTTTTGAAAAATAAGATAATTCCAAAGTAAGAGCTAGTCACGCAAATGACAAGAACATGATTCGATGGGAGAGATGAAAGTAAAACAAAATCTAAAGGAAAAAGTTACATTTTGAACATGAAATGCTTATATAGGTTTTGAAATCTAAAGGTAGAATTATTTCTGTTTTGCCTCACGATTGAGGTCAATATTGTTGATGGAGTCAATTATAGTTTAGTTTTAAAAAATATCACAATAATAATAACTTTTTGCCCCTAATGGGGTCAATTGACCCCACCACCCCTTTGGGTGGAGTTTCCCCTATTTAACACACACTAAAAAAATAGGTCGCTAAAGGACAAATTGGTAAAACAATAACGGAAAAACTGAAGTATCGGCACTAACATCTTTGTAGGGACAAAAGCAACTTAGAACAATTTACGAGACAAGCACGCTATGCCTGGTTTTCATTTTGAGGAAACAATTGCATCTCTTATATACTTTAGCTTCGAAATATACCTTTGGGAGGAAAATTTAGCCATAGAAAGACCCAAAAATTGGCACGGACACCTCTGAGGGGACAAACATAACTTGCGTTTCTTAATATTTGGGCTTTAAAAAAGGCCACAAGAAGGAAAAAGAATAAAATAACCACAAAAGGCCAGGGAACCAACATGAACTCTTTTGGAGAGACAACGTAACTTTCCAGGACCTTAGGTACAAGCACGACTTCGGTTCTCAGATAGGATATTGGGAGATAAAAATGAAAAGCAACCCCTTAAAAACCTGTGAACCAGCAAGTAACTTCATAACTTATTCAGACTTAAACACAGGATGTTGAGTTTGTGTGTTGGATGTATTCTTGTGTTTTCGTAACACTTAGGCTTCGTAATAGGCCCACTAGATGGGAAATTTATAAAACAGGCACAGAAAGGTCCAGAACTAGCATGCACGCATCCGTAGGGGCAAAAGTAACTTGCCAAAACTCATGGCACACTAACGACATGCACATGGTGCATTTTGGATGCAAACTTGTGTTTCTTTTACAACCCCAAAATAGGTCATTAGGGGAATTTGAGCGAATACCTCTCCAGATTAAAGTGTCATGCAGACACAAGCACAAGACGTTTGCGCCTAAACTTGCCTTTTACTTTAACTTGCTTACAATATTAGATTATATCTTTTCATATACATGATTTACATCGTATTATTGTTTTCTTTTGTTGTCTTTGCAGGTTGGTTATGAACAATGTTGGTGGATCTTTTTCTGGTGAGATTTTTTTATTTTATTTGATTAGATTAGACATTGTTACTTCATCTGCATTTATTTTTTTGAGCTGAATAGTTTGATGCAAATGCTATGGTTTTTTTAAAAAAATTATTATGTTGATGTGTTGCATTTGTTTTTGGAATTACTTGTTTTTTTTTCAAATTACGGTTTAATGGTTTATGATATTGGAGGTTTATGCCATGTTGAAATGGATGTAATATTAAGGTTTGGCAAGGATTTATGTTTGTACAGGTTTTGTGATGATTTGTTGTACAGAGATATAATTTGTCTTACCACTTGACAAAAACTCTTGGGCCACATTAACTTTGTGCCTAGTGGCTCTGTCTATGGGTAAGAAAAATTGGATAACAAATCTGGTTCTGCATACGATCAAGGAAGATGATGTGTTTGGATTTTCCTTGGTTCATTCCATTGGTTGACAGATTCAAGGCCAAGCATATGAATGTGTTGACATCAATCTATCATGCCCATATGAACAACTCTTATAATCTCTATTCTCCACTTGTTTTTCTGGTTTTAGTTAAACCTCATTATTCATTTGAAATCTTCTTTTTTTAGATAATAACATAAACTTTTTTATTCAATAATTGTCAGACTTTTGTTCTTCTTCTTCTTCTTCTTCTTTTTCGCTTCTTCTTCTTCTTCTTATTCTTCGAGTCATTCTCGATGGAATTGGGAAGAGAGAAAAATTTGCGATCAGCTTCTGTGGTCGAGATGGTGATTACCAGAGTTAGAAGTAGAAGCTTCCATATCTAGAGCTTCAGGATAATCTTTTGCAGATCTCGCATGGGAACCTTTCCCCACTATTTCACTCTTCTTGATCTCTTCTTTTACACGAACATCCTCATCAATGGATAGTATAACAACTTGTGTGCCGTGTGGACCTGGTATGATGGCTTCCTGGACTTTCAGATGCTCATCCACTTCTACTACATCGGTTTCTTGAACCTCTTTTTTCTTTCTCTTCTTAATAAAGCAGCACAGAGCAATCGAGAGTAACGCGAGAAAGAACAAACCACCAAGCGAGAGAAAGACAACCACTATAACAGTTGAGTGGTGGCTAGGTGGAGATGGAGGGGGGAGAACATCAGGTGGCGGTGGCGGTGGCGGAGAAATATAGTGGGGTGGTGATGGAGGTGGAATTGAGTGACTAGGTGGTTTTGCTGGCGGGGGTGGTGGAGTGGAAGGAATATGAGGTGGTGGTGGTGGTGGTGGTGGTGGTGTGATGAGTTGATGAGGCGGTGCCACCTGTGGTGGGGATGGAGAATAGTGAGGTGGTGGTGGAGAAAAATATGGGAAGTAGTCATAATTTTGGACAAGAGCCATTGGAATGTGAGATGAAAATGTAAATTGGTGGATTAGATGGGGAGTATGGTTTGGATGTCATGTCTATTTGTAGTGGTTGTTGCTTAACTGGAAGGAATTTGAATTTGCATATTGTTGTGAAAACTTGTAAGCTTCTAGTGACTTGACCCTCATGCTAAGATTTTGAAGGCTTTGGCTGTCATTGATTGCATTAGAAAACACACTCCATGATTTTTGTTTTCCAAAATGTGGTTCTAAATCTACATTGGAAGAAAAGTCACAAAGAAATCAACTACTGCACATTGGAGTATTTTTGGTAAGCCTGTTTTGATAATTCTTAAGTCATGGGTGCCATGGAGTTGAGAAGGTCACAGATTCAAATATATTTGGTATGACAGTATTTACAATTGGAACTCTTAACTTTAAAATTATTAGTGTATTTTTAATGAAATTTACTAATTTTTGTTAGTATTTTGTTCACCATAAAATGATGCGTCATCTACTGATTGAGTTGGAACATTGAATAACTTGTGAAATGCTCGTGTCTAAAAGTACTTTTAAGTTTAATTCGACCCCAATATAATTTTACATCGCTTTTTTCAGTATTCATTTAGAAATGAACATTCAAGTGAAATTTAAATAAATTCTTATGTTATTAGATGCCTACACGTGACATTCTTAAATTATGCATATAGTGCTATGTTTTTATTTTTTTTATTTTTTTTCTGTCATTTTAAATAACAAATTATTCATGAAACAAACATTATCAATCAATGAAATTTATGATTTTAATAATATAAAATCATGTGAAAAATAATTTTTTTAGAAAATAATATAAAATTAATTTAATTATATTCTACTTTACAAATTACAACACTTTTAAAATAGAGTGAATTATAAAATTAAATTCTGGAAAGTAATTTTTTATATTTTGGGAAGTAAAGCTTATTTCCATGAGAATTGATTTGGTCATCAATCAAATTTAAATGTATCTTGACAAATTTTTTTTATCAAATCAATCTTAATCTTGAAATTTAAATTAAAATAAATTTCAACCATTTAACGTTCTTAAAGAGAGGAGAGAGAACTCATCTTTGTGAAAACCAATATTGATCGTAAATTTGATTTTGATTTAAAATATATATCATCCATTTAAAAAAAAAAATCTAACATATAAGACATTTTTAAAAATTAAGCTCCCTTATTATACAAATTACTTTTATTCATCCCGATCAATAATTCATGTATCATCTACTCATTAAATAAATTACCCTATTCACCATGAACATTGAATAATTACTCCTATTTGATGGAGACAAGGATCAATTATATAAAAAATAAAAAATCCCGACTAAACCCATTAGCTAAACTGCCACATTTTCGACTTCTATCACTGCCATATACTTTACTTCTGTAGTTGACAAATCAACTATATCTTAGAGTGTAGGCTTTCAACAGATGAGACCGCCAACAAAAAAAATTTTTAAAAAAGTTTTAGAAAGAATAGTTCATTTATTTTGCTGTACCTTGGCTTAGGAGAAATCCAAATCACAGAACAAAAATTATGGAAGAAGAATTTGCTTGCATACTTTCAACCTCTACCTATGGTTTACTTTTCCTTACAGGCGCATATGTTTTGGAAGCCATGCATTGAAAGAACAAGAAAAAGAAAAAAAAGCCAAAACCAAAAACAAAATGCCCATTTTCACTTAAAAAATGTTCATCTTCATTCTTCATTTTTATTTCACCTCTCCAGAAATGAAAAGGAAGGGGAAGAGGGGACTAATCATGAATACATATAACAGAGAATTTCAAATATTTCATATTCTTTTTCCGCCAAAGCAAAAGAAAAAATAATCTCACTTAAACCCTAATTAGTGAACTGCCGTGAACCACAAAACTGTTACTTCTCAGAGACCAAATTTCCGCCCTTGTAATACAAAAGAATTAATAATGAATGGAACTCAAAGACAAAAGGGAAAAAAAAGTTTATGTTACAAACTTGATGGTAATGCATCAATACATCTCTTTGGTTGATTTGCTGCTATCTTGAAAATTGCAGAATTGTTCGGCGGTTACCGGAGTTAAAAGAGGTTATATAATGAATTAGGAAGCAGAGTGTTGGTCAAATGTCTCCCGAGTTAATCCAAACTGCACCAAGTAAAATGAACAAACTAAATAGGCAGTTCTAAATACCAGATCTCAAGTACCAAACCAACATTTAAGGATTAATTGTCAGACTTGTTTGCTATTTTCACTACTATAGGAACAATAATAATTATCAGAGAGGAGGTATCGATAATTTTGATCACTTCAGTAGAGCAAAATTTCAGCTAGCATGTATCCAAATCATCAGTGGGTGGGAGAATGAAAGCAAGCTATCTTAAACCGTAGAAGATGACAGGATTCAAAGAACTGCATTTGGAAGAAGTTACAAATGGCATCAAGGACAAGACAGAGTGAGCGAACTAGGAAAGATCCGTATCACATGCAGGCGATGCTGCTAAAAGAAATGCATGCAATAGGCAAAATACGGAACATAGATCAAGCTAATTAGCTACTGTAGAAGATCAGAATAGGGATCTACTGGTCCCGTCCAAGCTGGCTGAAAGGTCATGGATGAATGCCACGTGTCTGCCTGTACAAGAAGGGGGTGAGATGCCCGCCGGTGACTTTATACCGGTGGACCCTCCGACGATCAAGTCATGGAAGAGATTTTAGAGAGAAGGAAGAACTTGAGAGAGTATTTTGACAGAATTTTGGCTAGTAAAATGAGAGCATACCTGTGTCTTCCAATTTGGTGGCTACTTATAGGAAGAAAAATATTTGACCCGCTTGTAGAGTCCGACCCGACCCAAGCAGGTCGGGTTGCACCTCCTCTCTCTGATCAATGCATAGCAATAAATGGTTTGATAGTGACTTATCAGTATCATCATTAGATATCTTTGCAAGATCTTTCTGCAAATGCCTTCTGTCATGTCAAGATATCCATTAGTATTCAGGTCTAGCTTGGGCTAAACTACAGGCCTAATTTGGGCTAGGACTAAGCCATCCTTATTTGACGACCTTACCCCTAAGTTGGCCTATTTATTACTGATCTCTCATCATCATATCACCCTTCTGATATGTGTATTGCGGGACATGATCTTCAATATCGACCATTTAGCTCGGACTAGAGTTCAGGCAGTTCAACTTGCTCGGCCACCAGTGCTGAGCATTCCTCATAATGGTGCCAAGCACCATTTTTCGGTGTTGGGGCCGAACTCTCACTGAGCTCGGGCCTCATGCCTTTAAGTCCCCGAAGCCTGAACATAATGCCATATAGCTCAGCTTAATGCCCGAGCTAATATAGATAGGTCGAAGTATGTGCCGTGCTGAAACGAACTATTGCACTTTACTGCCTCTATGTGTGCTCCACGTGGCGTTGATCGGAACTTGATCCCCCTCAATTGCCCCATCATCTTGTTGTTGCTCGGGACTCGAGCAGCTGGAGGGTGATGTGATGTCCTTGCTCGATTTGTAGTTTCGTCTTTTGATCGGACGGCTTGCTGAACAAGCTTCGCTGACATACTGTCTCTTAGCTGTCCTCACACGCCAATGGTCACTTCCACCACGTGACAGTGCCCCATCGGTTCTGCGGCGCATTTAATATGCGCATTGAATGCGTACGGCGCCAGCTGCCCCTTGGGTACAGAAACGTCTCAAGAATGTCGGCCGTCGTTTTCAATAAATGTCAATCATTAGATTTAATTTTGGTAATCTGATCGGGTTTTCAAATCCGATCAAGAGATTCTGCTCGGCAACATTAATTTGACGGTGAATTGTGCTCGGCCACCTTCCCCGAACATTAGTGTTAGGAGGTCAATCGTCATGATTTGTTGGGAAAGAGCTGCTCGAGTCGCACACGCCGTCTATTTTAAATGCGCATTAAATGCACACGGCGCGCGTAAGAGCACGCACCATAACTGTTGTCTTTTGGCGCTTCATTTGAACGTGTAAGGGAAGCTATAAAAGGGGGAGGGCATTCCCCTTTCCTCCTTTTTACGAACCATCATCTGCTTTCTCTGAACCAAGGCGATTTTCGGCTCTTCTCCGGTGACTGCGACTCGTGCAACTTCCGGCAACAGTTATTTCCTTTTCTCCGGCGTCTGACCCTATCCTCCACGAACATCTCAAGGTACTTTACTCTTCTCCCCATTTCCTTCTCTTTCCCTTCATATTCATTGCTTAAAAGTGGCTGCCTCACCACTACTTCGGTTGCCGACGGCCTTCAACCCTTTTTCTGTAATAAACCGTGGCTTCTGCCGCGACGGCTGGGCTCCCCAGCCTACGCCCCACATTTCCCGGCGCCGCCGCTGTCACTCTCGGCAGTGGTGGTGCTGCTTGGGAGACCTTCATGTGA
>JAULJZ010030226.1:0-15151 GCA_032270985.1 Heliamphora pulchella | reverse complement strand
TTTAAACCATAAAGCGCCTTACGCAAACGGCATACAAGATGAGCACTCCCATCCACACTATAGCCAGGCGGTTGGTCAATATATACTTCTTCCTGAAGGTGGCCATGAAAAAAGGCATTTTTAATATCAAGTTGATATAAAGACCAAGAACGACTAACCGCAACAGAGAGAATAATGCGAACAGAGTTAAGATGAGTCATGGAAGAAAAGGTTTCTAAGTAATCAACACCATAGGTCTGAGCGTACCCCTTAGGAACCAACCGAGCCTTAAGGCGCTCAACAGACCCATCGGGAAGGTATTTCACTGTGTATACCCCGCGACAACCCACAGTTTGCTTCCCCGGTGGAAGGGAAATAAGTTCCCAAGTGTGATTCTAATGAAGAGCTCTCATTTTTCCATCCATAGCAGTTTTCCATCTAGATATAGACATGGCCTGTTTATAAGAGGAAAGAACAGAAATAGACGACAAGGTAAAAGCAAAAGAATAGAGACAAGGAGAGAGACGATCATAGGACAAAAAATTAGCAATAGGGTGTTGAATACAGATACGCTTACCACGATGCAAGGCAATAGGCAAGTTAGAGGAGGCAGATGGAGGGAGTGATGACCCAGGAACCTCAGCCAAAGACGATGACGAATTCGGGCCATAAGAAACAACCTGTCGAGCACTAGATCACTGATACACCTGCAAATGAGGAGGGAGAGAGGAAAGAGAGGACAGAGAAACAGGTAAAGGTAGAGTAGGAGAAAAACGAGACTCCCCCTCACGACAACAAATGAGATCAGAGGACAACAGGAGACTGGAAAAAGTAAAAAAAGGTGTAGATTCGAAGAAGGTGACATCAGCACTAACAAAATACGGGCGGGTCTCGGGTTGATAACAACAATAACCTTTCTGAGTACGAAAGTAACCAAGAAAAACACACTTTCGAGCCCGATGAGACAACTTATCACGATTGTGATCAAGAACATGTACAAAAGCAGTACAACCAAAAACCCGAGTAAGAGGAAAGGGCGAGGAGGTCGGATATAACAAAGAAAAAAGAGACTGGCCATTGACGGCAGCAGAAGGCATGCGATTAATAAGAAAGCAAGCAGTAAGAATAGCATCCCCCCAAAACTGCTTGGGTACCGTAGTATGAAACACTAAGGTACGAGCAACATCTAACAAGTGACGATACTTGCGTTTAGCAACCCCGTTTTGTTGAAACGTGTAAACACAAGTAGTTTGGTGGATAATACCACGACCAACGCAAAAAGAAGCAATACTGGATTATAGATATTCAAGAGCATTATCAGATCGAATAACCTTGATGCGTTTGCCAAATTGGGTATAAATTTCATTATAAAAGCAAGAGAGAATAAAAGGTAATTTTGACCGATTTTTCAACAGAAACAACTAAATCATGCGAGAATAGTCATCGACAAAAATAACAAAATAAGAATATCCATTATTGCTGGGAGTTCGAAAAGAACCCCAAATGTCCGTATGAATTACATCAAAAGACGCAGACTGACAACTAAAACTACTAGTAGAAAAGAAACTACAGCGATGCTTTCCTAACTCACAAGCTTCACAATTAAAAACAAACACAACTCAAATTAGGAATAATCAACTTAAGCTTAGCCACTGATGGGTGACCCAAACGCAAATGCCACTGAAGGGGAGAGATTGTAGCACTCAAAACAGATGAAGAAGTGGAAGGCGAAGCCACATCAAAATAAGAGAGGCCATCCTTCTCTTGCCCCGAACCAATCACCTTCTTGGTCTGAAGGTCCTAAAAAACACGAGTGGGAGAAAAGGTTATTGAACAATGTAAAGTTTTAGTTAGCTGGCTAACAGAGAGTAAATTAAAAGAAAAATTAGGAACATAAAGACTAGAAGATAATGAGAAAGACGGAGATGGATGTAGAACACCCGTCCCCTGCACAGGTCGAGATGAACTGTCAGCTAAAACAATATGATGCTTAATAGGAATTAAATGAGAAAAAAACCGATAGATTACTAGACATGTGAGAACTAGCACCAGAATCAAGAACCCATAAAAGAGATAACAGCCGCACATACAGCATTACCTGAATTGGCTAAAGTAGCCATGAAAGATGGAGGTAAAACAGACCGCAATGTCTGAATAATCTCGCTAAGTTAAGTAGGGAGAGCACCATGGGAATCAAAAGCGGAGGACAGCTAATGAGAATCAGAAGCGGATTGAGGTGTGTGATCAGTAACTTGATTAACATAATCAAGTTTACCATACTTAGCCCAATAATACGGTTCAGTGTGATTAGTACTACCACAGTGATCACATTTTCTATCACCACGACCACTACTACGACCACCACCTCGAGAACTACTGCAAAAATTACGTCCACCCCGATTACCGCGGCCATACCACAAAAGGAACCACGACCGTCGTGGGTAGAAACAAAGGCAAAAGAGTCAGATGCGGGCAGAGGACTAAACGGATTAGGGATAATAGCAGATTGGCCCAACGAGGAACGTAACAACCGGAAATATGCATTCGATGCAGTAGGCAAAGTCTCACTAGCCAGAATTTGGTCCTTAAACCCACAGAAATCAGAATCTAAACCAGAAAGTAAGAAGGCAATCATGAAGTCCTCCCATTGGCGCTTCTGTTGCTGTAAGTCAGTAGTGAAAGGACGATACTGCAATAACTGATCCCAGAGACTCTTGAGCTTACTGTAATACTCAAATAAAGGTTTTCCAGCCTGTTTAGTTGCAAAAATCTGCTCATAGAGCTCATAAACACATGATACATTGCTCTGGTTCTAAAAAGAATCTACAAAAGAGTCCCAAATTTTCTTAGAGGTATCACAGAACTCCGCTGTAGTAGCAATATGAGGCTCCAAACTATGCCACAACCAGCCCATAACAATAGAATCAATCGTTTCCCAACTAGAAAGGATAGGATCCCCTTTGGATGGAGGAGGATCAATGATGTACTTCAACCGTTGTTTGCCTTTGAAAAAAATCTTAAAGGCATGTGCCCAAGCTAAATAGTTAACAACATTAAGGCGTTTAGAGGTGAAACAGCGCGGCAAGTCATCATCTTTGAGATCACTAAGTTTTGTCTCAGCCATGGCAACTCAAGAAGCAAGTATAATCAACTCAGAAATTAACCGGTGAGAGCCGAACAACGAGAAATCAACCAAAAAGACACACCAGCAATTCCAAGCAGTTGCAAACACCAAGAGATGAGAACTAAACCAGAAACCAAAGCAGCACTGAGGCAAAAAGTGAGTCACGAACCCTCAAACAGTAAAGAAACCCTCCAAAATCATCAAACAAGTCCACATTTGGCAAGAATCATGAGTTTTAGCGCTTGTAGAGGGGATTCGGAGCATCAGAAAGCAAAAACAACAAGAGCCGAAGAAAATCACACACTAGCGAGCCACGAACAGTCAGCGCCAAGCTTCAAGTCGACCAAAAATCGATCAAAAATGGACCAAAATACCAAACAACCATAGTTCTACCATGAGAAGAGATAGTCGGCACCCATATAATGAATCGCAACCACCAAGAACCAAAAACAAAGCCGCAAAGCCTAGATCGAAAACCTTAGGGTCTAAAACATGCGAAAACTTTGAAAAATCACGAAATATACCAATCTTCTCCAAAAAGTAAGAGAAAAATCATCGCAACGATAAGTGAACTGAGGCGAATCAAGCCAGAGAAGCGGCGTTCATTGTCGTCTGTACAATCACTGACATCATCGTATGGCATATGACGTCAGCGCGCCGTTTTTGTTGTACAACCAGGGCAGAAGCTTTACAATGCTTTTAAGGTTAAATCGAAAATGCTCTGATATCAAGTTGAATAGTAGAAAATAGATTTAGGGTTTGAAGAAGAAAGAAGAAGCGATAGAAAGGAAGAAAAGAGATAAGAAGAAAGAGTTTAGGGAGGTTAATCAGCCTTCTTCACCCACACAACATTTATATATTATTAGGTCAAAAATAAGTACAAAAATCATATTAAGGAAATAAAGTATAAATAGAAAAGAAGCAACTCTCAATAGCAATCGCATGACTGTAGATGAGTGCATATTGTGAAAGATGATACTTCTTCAAAATCACAAGTAAAGATTGGAATTGGTACCTTAATCCAAGGGTATTATTGCCATAGAGACAAAGAAGGAAACAAGATATATTTACGATGTTCTGCTACTTCCAAATTTGCATATACATTTGATGGGGTGTAAGACAATTTGTAGAGCATGAGGACTCCATTCACTTTGAAGAAGGCTTGCAAGATTTATGACAAAATGGAAAAAAAGCTGTGCAAGAAATCATGATGGAAAAATAAGAGGAGCTTTTCTCTCACTTTTCAATATGGAAAAAATTGGCATTGAAAATCCATAGTATTTCATGGAGAGCTAAAGCGCCATTAGAGCCTGTTCATACCAAAGTGTGTGGGCCTATGAATACACCAACTCATTGAGGTAACAAATACTTTATTATTGTTGTTTAATGATTTTGCAAGAATGACTTGGGTCTATTTCATGAGACATAAGTCGTGTTGAAAGGCAAAATGACGACCTTTTAAATGAGAAATTTTGTGAAAATAATGGCATGGAATGACAACTAACGAATGGGTACAATCCTCAACATATAAAAAGGTTGGTGGCTATTTGGAAAGTGCAAAGAATGGATGACAAAGAGCATATAAACAAAACAGAGAATCTCAAATATACAATATACATATATAGATATCAATTTCAAAAAAAAACCATGTTAAAATAAGAAAAATATGTAAAATAAATCGAAATACGAACATCTTGAAAAAACACAAATAAGATCTAATTTTATCCGCAAATCAACTTCCCAACATTAAAGCATATTATCATTCATTTGTTTCGCACAATAAGCATTTTAAATTGGTAATCATGCGCAACACGAAACCACACACACACACACACACAGCGCAAAACAAATGAAAATAATTGACACCTGTGTGTAAGCATCCACGGCCATCAAATAGTCCTTTCGTCTGAAGGCATCATCTCCTCTAAATTTTGCTTCTGCTGCTTTCCCCTTTGCCTCAAGGATCACCTAACAAGCGATAAACAATTTTGAATATCAATGCCAACTACAACGAAAATTTTTCAATATGGGACCCCATTTCTAGATAACTAAGGATGGCATTTTGCAACCATGAAAATAAACTCTTCAGACAACAAAAACGGTGAAAGATAATGAACTTTCTCCGGGAAGTGGAATGATTACGAATAACAAATATGTTATTCATCCACCTGTGCGTATGAGCCAAAAACTTAAACTAATCTCAACATCCAGCCCAAAATTGCTAAGAATTATCTTAGTTATGACAACCCATCCTAACAACCTAGAAGACACTAATGATCTAGATGATTATGATGAAATAATTAAATTAAGTAGCATGGACACGGACACATGATACGATACGGACACGACACGTCTAGGACACATTTAAATTTTATATTTTTATATATTTATTATATATCCAATCTGTAAATAATTTCTTCAATAGTAATTACAAATATATAACATATAACTAAAAAAATTAAGAAATATTGGATTTCCTCTTATAAATGTACATAATTTGCGTTTTAAAAAATGCAAAACATTATTACTATGAAAAACTCATCCCATAAGACGCGTTCAGAAAGTTCAAAAAATGTCATTGAATTGCCTGTTAAGTGTTCAGAAAGTATATGACATTATAAATTTAATTTTTTAATTAAGACACGTTTAAAAATTATTGAATACAAATTTAAGTGTTCAAAGAGTGTCATGTCCGACACAACATACCACGTTCGTAGAAGTGTCCGTGCTTCTTAGTAATTAAACAATACTAAACTCTTACCACAAGCTTATGCATCCCACAAATCAACTCGACTCATAGTTGCTTCCCCAAATGACTAAGCAAATAAGACGTAATTTATAAGCCAATTTTGGGGGAAACTACAATTCCAGGATGGCACTTTTGAAGCATACGCTCCTCTTTATCTCTATTAAGATCATTATTGAATTCTCCAATTAATCCCTATTATATTTGTGCGTAGATTCGATATAAATGGCTTCTTGGCAACAGAATGTGTCACAATTGATTGAAATAATGCTCTCCAAAGACGTGTAAATTGTTTATGTTAGAGTATTTATTTTCTATTTCATTTTTATGTATTAAGGGTACCATTGTCTGTCTGGAGTATTTTAACATAAATATATGTTAGGTAAAAGGGGCTCATTAAGTTCCTAAATACCTAATTTCTTATCTCTTACCTTCTCTATTCTCTTCCCCTCAAACTCTAAATATTCTTTTCTTTACATTTTAACTTCGTATTAGAGTAATTTGATCCAACCCTAGAACAAATTACAATGTTTTGTAATGAACCGCAACATCAAAACGTTGTACTGATGTCATCTTCTAATCAATTACGACAGCGTGACATCAGCATGATGTACGACTGTCGACGATCGACGACATAGGTCGCCTCGTTCCAAGCCGCTAGTAATTATGGTGATTTTTGCATATTTTTTCAAGTAGTTTGATGCTCCGTTTGCACCTCTAAAGGCTCTTACTTATTTTAGAAACCCTAGTTTTCGATCTGCCCATCGCGAGGTGTTTTCCAGTTTTCGATCCTTCATATCTATTTTGTAATTGTCGAAAATACATACTTGGACCACCTTTTTTGCTTGATTTGGTGTTTTCTATCCCTTCTGGTTCGCGATGGTTCTTCTGGTTGTGGTTTGTTCTCGCGATTGATGAAAGTCATGTTCAAGATTGGTTCAAGAGTGTTGCAAGCCTTGTTCAATCTAACCTCTGATCTATGCTCTAATTGGTTTTCAAGATTGGTTATGGTTGTGGTTCAATCTGTCCACTGCTCTCACCTTGATCTACTTTTGCTTTCATTTGATCTAGTTCATGTTTGGTTGTTTGCTTTAGAATTTGTTTTATTCTTTTGGTCATATTGGGAATTTTTTTTGCTATAACCGAGGATAAATCTGTGAGTCTTAAAGATGATGAGTTGCCTCGTTGTGTTACATTTAAAGTGTCTTCCATGGTAGAATCTACCGCTCAGGTGTATTGCATTTTCACGAGCGTGATTTTGCTAAAAGTTTGATTTTATTTTCTAAATTATCTAGCTTGGGCACATGCCTTTAACGATTTTCTCAAAGGCAAACGTCGGTTGAGTAACATTAAAGACCTTCCACCTACAAAAGGTGATTCAAAATTTTCCGATTGGGAAAGTATAAATCCAATGGTTGTGTGTTGATTGTGGCACAGTTTAGAGCCTCATTGCCACTATCATTGAGTTTTGTGACGCGAAGAAAAAGATCTGGGATTCTCTTGTTGATTCTTTTCATAACCAAAGTAATGTTTTCCGAGTATATGAGCTTTATGAGCAAATTTTCACAACTAAAGCAGTCTTGTAAGCCTTTGGCTGAATATTATAGCAATCTAAAGAACCTTTGGGATCAGTTGTTGCAACATCGCCCTTACACTACTAATTTAGTCTAGCAGAGACGCCAATGGGAGGAATTTATGGTTGCCTCTCTTATTTCTAGTTTGGATCCAGACTTGCAAGGGTTCAAAAATCAGATTCTTGCAAGTGAGACTTTACCTACTGCTGTTAATGCCTATTCTAGGCTCTTACGTTGGTCCTTGGCCTTGGGCCAATCGTCTGTTGTTCTTAGTTCTCTTCTTCCTATTTCCGAAGCTTCAACTTTAATTTCTAGTGGAGGAAGTCATAGCAACAACCATGTTGGCTATGGAGGTCATTCTGTTCAGGGTAGTTCACATGGTGGAAATCGGTTCAGTAATCGTGGTGATCGGAAGTGTGATCATTGTGGTGATACTAATCATACCAAATCATACTGTTGGAAAAAGTATGGTAAGCCCAGCTGCGCTCATCATGTCATTGATGGGACTCTCCAGTGTCATCCACCTATCTTGTCAGCATCCTGCAGTCTGATTGCTCCTTCCCCTAGTTCTCATGATGTCCTCACCACTCAGCTCAGCGAGTTGGTTCAGATTTTACGTAGTGCTTATCCTCATGCAATATTGCATGTGCTACTGTTTCACCTCATGTCTGGGTCATAGATTATGGTGTCAGTTCTCATATGTCTGGTAATTCTTTCTTGTCTTCTCATTTAACTCATACTCACCATCATATTATCTTAGCCGATGGGTCGTCTTGCTCAGTTCATGGGCGGGATGTACTTCATCCCAACTCGTCTCTTTCCTTGTCTTCAAGCCTTTTTTTCCCTAACTTCCCTTTTAATTTTCTCTCTATTAGTCAATTAACTAAAACTTTAAATTATTCTATGATCATTTCTCCTCCTTATGTTTTTCAGGACCTCCAGACCCAAAAGATGATTGGTTCAAGTCATGAAAGAGATACCTATACTATTTGGATACTGATCGCCCATCTTACTCCCTTGCATCTATGTTAAGTGCTTCTATTTCTCCTCTTCAGTGGCATCTTCGCCTCGGTCACCCTTCTTTCGCAAAACTGAAGTTAGTTATTCCGTCTTTGTCTCCCCTAACTAGTTTAGAGTGTGAAGCATGTCAGTTTGGCAAGTATTACTGTAGTTCTTTTCCTCGTAGTGGTCATAGTCTTGCATCTGAATCCTTTGATGGAGTCCACACTAACGTTTGGGGTTCTTCTCAAACTCCTACTGTTAATGGATATTTCTATTTTGCTATCTTTGTTGATAATTTTTCTCGCATGACTTAATTTTTTCTAAGGAAACACCGATCTAAGTTACCTTATATTCTTATTAAGTTTAATAATGAAATTTATACCTAGTTTGGTCAGTGTCTTAAAATCCTTCGATCTGGTAGTGCATTAGAATATATGCAGTATGTTACTTCTTTTTATGTTGATTGGGGTATTATTCATCAGACTAGTTATGCTCATATATCCCAATAGAATGTTGTCGCTGAGCGCAATCATCATCCCTAAATAGATGTTGCACGTAACTTACTTTCCCACATGCATGTAAGGAAACATTTTTGGAGGGGCACTGTTCTTAATGCCTATTATCTCATTAATCCTATTCCTTTTATTGTCCTTCATCAGAAATCCCCTTTTTCCCTCCTATACCCTACTTCTCTCTTCTCCCTTCTCCCTTCCTCCTCGAGTTTATGGATGTGTTACCTTTGTTTAGGTTCTCGATCCCAGCCTTGACAAGCTTTTCCATCGAACTCATAAATGTATTTTTCATGGCTCTTCTAGGACTCAAAAGGGGTATAAGTGTTTTCATCCTAACTATCGTCGCGACTTTGTTAGCGCTGATGTAACCTTTTTTGGAGTCCACTTCTTTTTTTACTTTACCCGGACAGGAATTATCCTCTGATCTTATCTCCTGTCATGAGGGGGAGCTAACTTTACTGCTTCCCTTTAGTCTTCTTACACCGCTGCCCTCACCACGTCCCTTGCAGATATGAGGGGGAGCTGACTTTACTGCTTCCCTTTAGTCTTCTTACACCGCTACCCTCACCACGTCCCTTTATATCAGCACTCTCGCGATCGGTGCGTTGTTTCTTTTGACCCGACACCATCATCTTCCACGTCAGAGGCTCCTGATTCATCTCGTTCCCCTCATGTTGATGACTTTCCCCTAGCCCTACGTCGAGGTAAACGTAGTGATACTCAACACCCTATTGCTTAGTATGTTTCTTTTGATTGTGTTTCTTCTTGTCTTCCTTCCTTTGCTACTGCCTTGTTTACTGTTTCTCTTCCGACTTATCATCAGCAAGCTATGTCTTTATCTGGTTGAAAGCAAGCTATAGATTAAGAAATGAGTGCCTTTCGTCACAATCACACTTGAGAGCTTACTACTCTTCCTTTCAAAAAACAAACTGTTGGTTGTCGCTGGATATATACAATCCAATATCTCCCTAATGGATCAATTGAGAACCTTATTTGTTGCCTGTGTAAGGCTCTATATGGTCAGAAGCAATCTCCTCATGCCTGGTTTGATCGCTTCAATTCTATTGTTATTGCTCACGATTTTCGGCGTTCACACATCTGATCATTTAATTTTTGTTCATCATTCTTCTGTTGGTACTATTGTGCTGATTGTTTATGTTGATATCATCATTATCATTTTTTGTGATGATTCTGCTAGTATATCTACTTTAAAACATTATTTGGCAAACTAGTTTCATACCAAGGACTTAGGCATTCTCTATTACTTTGTTGCAATTGAGATTGTCCGTTCCTCTCAGGGGATCTCTTTATCCCAACGTAAGTATGTCTTTGATCTTCTCTATGAGACTGATTTCTTGGTGCTCGTCCAGTTAGTACCTCTAGGGATTTTACTGTTAAGCTTGATGCTGAATTTGGTGCTCTTTTCTAATATTGGTTGCTATCGTCGCTTGGTTGGTAAACTAATTTTATCTCAAGGTTACTTGTCTAGACATTACTTATACTATTGGGAAGGTTAGCCAATATATGCATGCCCCTCGCCAGCCTCATTATGATGATGTTTGTCGTATCTTACAGTATCCGAAGAGTGCTCCTGATTGAGACCTGTTATAAAGGCCGTCTGATTCTTTGTTTATTGTTGGTTTCAGAGCGATGTGGATTGGGCTGGAAGTCATTCTGATCGACGATCTACGTCTGGTTATTGTACCTTCGTTAGTGGCAATCTTGTGACTTGGCGCAACAAAAAGCAATCTATCGTTACCTGTTTGACCGTTGAAGCCAAGTATCGGGATATAGCTCATACTACCTCAGAGATGTCGTGGTCCGCTCTCTTCTCCTTGATTTTGCCTTTTATGAGTAGACGAAACATATCAAGATTGATTACCATTTCATCTGAGATTTTTTTATGCAAAAAAAGATTATCACTCCATATATTTGTTCGACAGATCAAATCAGAGATATGTTTATCAAACCCTTAATTCGTTAGTCATTTATTCACTTGTCTTCCAAGCTGGGCACATTTTATCCATATGCTCTAACTTGAAGGGGAGTGTTAGAGAATTTGTTTTCTATTTCAATTTTCTGTATTAAGGGTACTATTGTCTTTACGTCATAAAGTATTTTATTATAAATAGAGATTAGGTAGAAAGGGCTCATTAAGTTTCTAAAACCCTAATCTCTTATCTCTTGCCTTCTCTATTCTCTCTCTCAAACCCAAAATATTTGTTCTTCGCACTTTAACTGTTTATAAGTGTCCAGGTGGCAGCATCAACATGAAGGCGAGTATGACATAACCAAAACAAAAGTCAATAATAGCTGAAACAGCACCTCAGGCATATCTTGCTTTGAAGTAGTAGCATCCCTCTGCACTTTAACTTCCTTTGTCTCTTCCTGCAATTTTGACATTTCAAAATCAATACAAACATCAGAAAAACTAAGATCTAATGTCAAATTTGTTTTTAGGTAGAAAGTGAAATGGACAATTTCTAGGAATTAAAAAGTAGATCAAATTCCATAAAAAGCTCCGACAAATGGAAATTATCCTGAAAGACGTTAATGCTTTCCAAAATGAAAAATTACCATACATTTTAACCATACATTTAGTGATATTTTCCAAAATATTTTTGTTCCGGACGCTCTTTTCTCAACTTTACTAGGAACCTCACCACACTCTCAAGCCCACCCTTCACCATTGTCAGCCCCCTTAGATCTCGCTTTTCAAGCCGAAAGCTGGGAGCCATCACAACTGCTCTCCATCTCCTTGCTCTCTAAGTTTTGCCTAGGTCAAGCCAAATACCCTCTCTCATGCCTCGCACCTCATCCACGTTCCACAACCCCCCTCCTCTCCCACCACCACCATTGCCAATCCATCCCCATTTGATTGAACCAGGGGCTCCTGTCCACTCAAACCTCCATCAACCATCACTGCAGCCATCAAAACGATCAACCCCAGTATACCATTACCAAAACAACCATATACAATTTGCCTCTCTATCCTCAATTTCTCTCTCCTCTTGTTACTAGTTCCCTACACCAGTGAATTTACGACTACAACCAAACCAGCACAGCACAGCACTTAACAGCAGCACCAGAGTCAAAAAGCATCACTTCCATTTACCCACCTATTTTAAGTACAAATCTTGGTCTTCACAATCCTAGAATTGGTAAATTGATATATGTATATATATATATATATATATATATATATACTAGCAATCAACTTGTGCTATGTACGGAATGAAAATATTAAATATTACATATATTATTTAAATGTTTTATAACTATGAGACCCAGTCCCTTTTTAATTTGTATGATTAATTACTTAAGTGATAAATTACCTGTATGGTATTGTATTGAGCATTTGTTCTTGTTATATATGTGTGGCCAGTGGGCCTGGTTATGTTTTAACGAGCCTTGTTAAACCCTCCAGCGTACGCGGAGGCCAGAGAATTTTAATTCGGGGGTAATTTTACATTTTAGTGAATTTCAAAAATATAAATTTCTAAATTATTTTGAAGTTAAAATATTAATTTCGGTATGGGTTGGGTGCAATTACATGAATTAAATACATCGCAGAGGCTTAAGGGTATTTTGGGAACACTTTTTTTGGGAGCTAGTGGCATTGGGAGGTGTGCAAAACTTCCAAGGGAAGCCACATCGCCCCACGGATTTCTCCTTTCTTTCATTTGTCATTTTTTTCTCTCTCCTCTCTTTCTCCTCTCTCACTTTCTTGAAACCCCATGGAATGATGGAAGACAAATGAAGGTCTCTCTCTCTAAGATTTGAAGGCTCAACACTTGGAATTGATCAAAGACCGAGAAGAAAGGTTTACTCCACACACCAAGAGCTTCGTCTACCACTGAACGAAATTTGATTTCAATAAGTTTAGGAATCCTGTGGGTGTTCGGGTTTGTTATTTTCGGGTTAACGAGGTAGGATTCTTACTCCATGAACATTTGTGATATATATATATGCAATTAATTTCATTCTATTTCATGTGAAAACTATGAAATATGTGTAGATTTGAAACCTTAGGTTTGAATGTGTGGTACTCTTTGGATTAAACATGGGTTTACGATATTATGATGATGGAAGCCAAAAATGCATTTAACTTGTGTTTCTATCCATGGAAAGAATGGGTTTTCATTACTTGAAAATAATTTATTCAAAATTGAAGTTAAATTAAAGCTTGGGTTGAGTTTTGAATCCATGGAAATACTACCTTGTTTATAAGCGGGTGAAATATACAAAAATTGGGGTTAAAATTGGGGTTTTGTTGAAAACCTTGTTAGATATGGAAATTTGGAGATTTTGTTTAAAATGATGTAGAGTATCGAATTTGTGGAATTGATGATAGTTGTTGAGGATTGGATTCGTTGGTTATGTAGTGAATGCATGAGTGATTATGTGAAAATCATGTGCAATGGTTGAGGAACCAATGATATTAAGACATTATGTTGTATCTATTGAAGAGATTTTACAAGAAATGTTGGCTCGACTAGCTCTACGGTGAAAGACCGGAAAGTTGCGCAAGAGTGGGTGCCCCGTTCCCTCGGTTTAATCCCCAAAAAGGTGGTGGAGGTGCTCTGTTCCTTCGATGTGACTGTAAAGGTGGCAACGTGTGCAGTAATATGCTATTTACTTATATGATGTCGATTGAATTATACAATTATGTGACTATTTTGTGTATCTATACCGGAATGTGGGTGATTGAAATATGAAAATTCGGATGTTATCAAATTTTGAGGGAAATGGATCCTTTTTTGGGGTTGGGCTTCTTAATATAGATGTATTCATTGCATATCGAGCATGCTTTATTTAGGATGTTAGAATCCTATTGAGGATTGGCTCATGTTGTTTGAATCCATGTTTTTCAGGTGTTGACGATGATACCATGCCATAAAAGAAGCCTAACATGTTTTGATTATTTTGTTTTTGGTTTTTTGGAAAACTTAACCCCATGTATGTTTTGTGAATTGATTTGGAAGAATGTAACCATAAGTTGGGGAGTGACTGAAAGTTTGTAATTATATTTTTGGTTGCCAAACCTTGTGAATTTTTGGGTTGTAAGGCCATAAGGCCGAGAATTCTATGTTTTAAATGAATGTAATGATCATAAGATCCTCTTGAAAGGCTTTTGAATTCACATTTGGATTATATCTCAATGTTTTAGAGTTGATTTCAATGAATTTCATGAGTTTAAACACTTAGTTTTTCCAAATATTGGATTTGTTGAAAGGTGGGCTCCAAAATTTTTGAAAAGAGAAAAAGGACTCAGAAGCAGGCCGATCGAGCGTCTAAAGACCGCTCGAGCGGTCTTTTGATGGTCGCAGCTTTCTGAAAACAGACCTGAAATGCTGCAAGGGACACAAGACCGATTGAGCGGTCCTTAGACCGCTCAAGCAGTTTGTCTGCTGGGGCATTTTTCAAGTCTTCTTGTTTTTGCTCCTATTTTCAAACCGGTGTATCTCTTTTATTTCTAACCGCTTTTGGATCATTCTTATGTTCAAATTGAAGTTCCGAAAGTCTAATTTTTAAATGTTCATTTCTCGCATTGAAATTTCTTATCGATTAAAAGAGGTTTTAGCATTGCAAGGTAGTGGAATTCGTGTTAATTGTGGGTTTCTCCTTTGTTCGAGATTGGGGGCGTGACAATAACTCTCATATAAGTAAAAAAATCATTTTTAAAAAGTAGTGTCATTTAGTTAAATACAGCATACAATTTTAAATATAACTATTTTAATAAAAAAGCAACTATGAAATGACCGGAGAAAATCCATTAAGTGTACATTTTTAGTTTCACTACCTATAGTTAGAAAAATTATCATGTATAATTCTTCTAACTGCTAATCAAAAGATATATACAATTTTTTTAAAATTCAAAATATTATTTTAATCTTTATAATTAAATATTTCTATTAATATTATAAAAACTTAGGAGGATTCATCCATAGGTCGCACTACAAGTCAAAGAGTAAATCCTTCATAAAGACGAGTTCCCTCGTGTGATTTTATATTAGCAATGGGTGGCAAACATTGTGCCAGTAATGAAGAAGGACAGGCGGATTCGTGTTTGTTTGCTAAAAGTTCCAAATTTTTTTACACTTAAAAACTGTAAAACCCCTCTCAATGTATTTGCTCTAAATTTTTCTCGAACTCTTATTATTTTTTGAAAATTACATAAATCATATATATTTTTCTTAAATTGATCTCCAAT